>PYHW01010678.1:2018397-2077996 GCA_013186435.1 Turdus rufiventris
TCTTTTTCTCAACCTTTTGGCAAAATGTCTGAATGATACAATCTCTACCTGAAAGAGTGACAAAACTGTTGGAATGTTTAGTTGAGTGTCTTGATTTTCAAGGGGCTGTATATCAGAAATGAGAGTCTTTCGCTAAAAGTCATTGCATGGATTAATTACCCCAAAGAAAAATATTTTCTCTGTACCCATGGAGTTGTGGAGGAGAAAACACTATTAACTTGCATGTTTTATTTACTAAAATTAGATGAGATCAAGACACATAGCATGTAATTTTGTTTACCAGTTGGGAAACAATGCTCTACTGCACCTGCACTTACCTTTGAAGCTGAGTTACGTTACTCTAGACAGGTAGGAGCAGAAACAGAGAAGGATATCTGATGTGGTAGCCTGGAAGTGTGGTGTCTGGTGGTTGGCTCCTAAATATTTAGGTGCACCATTTCACCAGAGTTTACATGGTCACACTAATTTTTACTGCAACCCTGTAATGGTTGTTTAGTTTTGAGAGAAAGTGTAATCTATGACTGACATTAAATAAACTCAGTTATCATCAAGATAACATGTCTTAGAGAGAGCATCTCAAGGTAAATTATTTTAAATGTGTATGATAAAACAATAGACAAAGATCGTGATAATAAAAATAAATTAATTTTATTCTGGTGATTAATTATGTTAACTCAACTCTGGAGGTTTATGGCATTCCTGAATTTCAAAGACTGAACTACAGATTTCTCTTGTACAAAGAAAGATTTTACAAATTGTATTCCAAGGATGATTTCAGGAACTAAAACAATATTTTGAAACTGGGCTTCACACAGTTCAGAGAAATTGGTTTGCATATAGGAAAGAATGAAACTGGGTTCCCAGGCAGCAATAGCATGATATACTACATAGTACACATAAAATGAGTAGCTTCATATTCCTTGTGCTACAATTTCAGTCAGCTTTTATGCACTTTATTCACCTCAATATTATCTGGAACTCTTTACAGGAAGAAGAAAATCTGCCTTGCCTGCAAACGTTGCTATTCCATGTGATTTTCAATGGTGGAATCTGGGTGTATTAAAAGTGTGATTGAAAAACACATAGAGATACTGCTCCCTCTCTGGCTTCCTCTGGGTAAGGACTGAGTAGGAAAGATAGAGACAGAGCCTCTGACCAGAAAACATGCGTTACATTGGGTGCAGGGTCACAGCAAGGTTCATCATCATCATGATAATCATGATCATCATCCCCATTCACAATAAGGGTACTGGAGAGATGCATGTTTTGGTCCTGTGGGTCATCCCACCACCCAGCAGCTCCATGGCATGTGCCTGAGGCTCCATGCAGGGAGCCCTTGGCAAACCACGGCGTAGCCCTTGGAGCACTCCTTGGCTGTTGCCTGGCAGCAGGATGTCCTGCACGTACCCCATTTTGTTGAAAGGGCAGAGTTAATGAATGTTTAGGTTGTCTGAACAAATATATTTGCCACGCTCTAAACCCTGTGGATATCATTGCCCCCACCACTCCATGAGTGGAAGAGCAGCCTGTGTCCAACTAGAGGTGCCTACAAGGAGACCAACATGTTCAAGCCATTCAGGCTCAGGTACTGAGCTACTCTGCTTCTCCATGCATATTTCCTGGTGGCCTGATGGTATGTGACTCAGAGCTGCTTTTAGGTGTCTAGTATTTGCTTGTGTAAAGGTAATCTGCTTGTTTTGTGCTTTAGTGGTGAGAAACAAGCATGTTCAGCTGGTGACTCAACTGCCTTTTTTAGGTTCCTGTCCTACACTGGGGTGATTTGCCTGTCTCCTACCATTTACTGAAGACAGCACCTGATCAGCTAACTTCTGAACGTTTAGAGTTATAATATTAAAGGAGATTAATCCATGCCTAGGTGCTTACTTGTGAGCTATTTGATTACAGATCACAAAGTGGAACAAGTGTTACTAAAAGAAATAAAATCCAGATACACACTAAAATGGCTTTATGTTGAGTTTTGTTGTCATAAGTGTGCAATATATCCTGCTAATAAAAAAATGAAAGTTTTATGTGCACTTGTGCATATGTTCATGCACACAAAAAAAATTAAGGTGTGTTGTGGAACTACCTGTTTTGGCTGAATAAATGGGACAAACTTCCCATTTGGGCTCTCAAAAACTTCTAGATTTTCATGCGTGTGTGTGCATATATACGTATATATATATATATATTTATATATACACAAAAACATCTAAAGTCCATGAAGTCCAAGTACATAGTTTGTGTTCTTTGATAACATGCCATAACATTACATGCAGTCCCTTCAAAATCTGCCCTTTTTGAAAACACAGTTGAAGGTATGTACTTACATATACTCTAGTATATGTAATAGTAGTTCTGAGTCAAGTTTAGTTTGGCATATTAGCTATTGGACATAGCAGAGATAAACAGAGATGTACACTTGTGTGTGGCTGTGGCTGACTGTCCACACAGCCACATGCAGCGTCAGCACTGCTGAGTCAAACCTGTAGGGCTTGCTCCACACTTGAGTGCTCCATCAGGCTGCTTTGCAACTAGGAAACAGCCTTGAAGACTTCACTTGGCCCAAGGTGGTGAAAGGCATTGGAAGGAGCTCTAAACCCCCTTCTGCTCCTGGTGTTTACAAGAGGGCAGGAGAGATGGCATGGCTGCTCTTATCACGTTGCCAAGGAACGTGCCTCCAAGCCTCAGAAAGATGTGAGCTTAAAATCAGCCCAGGTGCTCAGCAGTGAGATCAATCCCATCCCAGCACTGGCACAGAGACAATGTCACCTCCAACAAGCTAAGCACAGCTGGGGATAAGCCTCATCAACCAGAAATAAAAGGAAAAGAGAAGCAAAATAAGAATGTGCTAGCCATAAAATAATTTATTGGGAATATGTGCCAAAATTTTGAGGATTTAAAACATTTCCTGCTTATTTTATGCAGACACTCACTGTTGTGACTAATGAGTTGATGTCAAGAGCAAGAAATCAATGAGTTGCAGAGATCTAAATCTGTGCTTTAATAAAAAAATATTACCTGCATTGTAATCTTTAACTTCTTTTCATGTAATAATATAGGTAATCCTTAATGTCTAAGTCATAAATACTAATAATTTGAAAAGTAAATTAGCTCTTTTCCCAGCTGTAGCTCTTGCATTCTATTTCATTTATTTCTGAAAGTACATCTCAGGGCCAAACATTGCCCTTACCTGGATTTGTCTCTGAAGTCAAGGGAAACTATGTCTGTAGGTCTGAAAGAGTGAAATGGTTGAGTTTTTTCTTCTACCCTGCCCACATAAATCCCATCTATGGACCTTATCCAAAAATCTTCTGAAATCAAAGGAAGTTTTTAATGACTTCAATGGATTTTGAAGTAGAATTAAAATATTATGAAATGGTTTTAATTAGCAAAAAAAAAAAAAGGTAGATCTTCAAAGCCAAAACTTTTCTTTTTCATAAGTAATAGCTTTTTTTGATATATTAAGTCTTGAAAATAATTTGGATTGAAATGTAAAAGCAAAAAAAAAAAAAAAAGCTGTTTTTCCTCTTCATTTGTTATTTAGAAATATTGACTGCAATAACAATTATGTCATTCACACAGGATTTTTAAGCAAACATTTCCTTATTACCAAACTAAAAATATCAAAGTATCTGAGCTCTGTTCTTTTGTTTACTTTCAAAAATATGATTAAATTTGAGATCTTTCTCCTCAACCCTAGTTGGATTTTTTTTTAAGTATGAAGAAAATGTAAATGGACAAATTTTGTGAAGAACTCCCCTTTGGCCCAGGCCTTTCAGAGCAGAATAGCAGGTGAGTAAGTACATGCTTCATGATAGTGCCAGCTGTAATTTCCTTTACACTGACTTAGGCCCACTAAAATAAGACAGAGCTTGTGAAACTTTAAAAAGAATTTCAGGGGAAAAAAACCCCAAACAATATGTCTCTTCCCAACCCTGCAATCCACCCCCAACAACATATTTGCTGTCACCAGAGGAGAGAAGCGTTGATAACTTGAATCTGTCAGCTCTTGTCTTCTAGGTTGCTAATGAGTCTCAACATTCAGCTGCTAAGTGAAATTGTGATGGACAGACCTTCCAGTCTCCTCACTGCATTACAGAATAAAGAAGGTCTTCCTATTGTGACTAAACGTTGGCTGAAATACCTCAGAATAACTGTAAAGTGATTACTGAGAAAAGTCCTGTTCTTGTAGAATTCCTAGTCTTTATGGAAATGCATTAATAAACAGATTTAGGGTATATCTCATTAAAACTGAAATGAGGTGTTATCTTGAGTAATAAAAGTTCAATCAAAAACTACTGAAGGATTTTTTTAATTTTTTTTTTTTTGTCAACAAACCTTAATTTGAATATTGTGGTCAACTGTGAAATTAGAAAACACGAAAAGCCAGGCAAAAAACAAAAAACAAAAAACAAAACAAAACAAAACAAAACAAAANAAAAAAAAAAAAAAAAAAAAAAAAAAAAAAAAAAAAAAAAAAAAAAAGGAGAAACAAATTCCTGTGGAATTGAGAAGCAATGGCAATAATCAAAACTAGCTTCCACAGTGGTTTGACTCCTAGAATCAAACATTTGTGTTGGGAATGATCATATACACTGATATGCACTGACTGTATTGTGGATGGGCCTAGATAGGAATTTGTGTTGTGTGCTGAGCTGAGTTTAAAATTCATACTCTGTAGAACATGAAATGTTCAGACACATGACCTGCTTCTTGTTCATTGAATGGACCTCACTGCCTCTCCACACATAACCTCTTAACTTATCAGAGCTAGCATGATTTGCAGTCTGGGCGGCAAAGGAGATGAAGCTGAGTTACATTATCTGGCAGTTCTCCAACCTATCCCAGCATGCAATTACTTGCTGCACAATACAACCCTGCAAAGATTTGGATTTGGTACAATATTCAATTTGTATGTCCACTGAAAATCAATTCCAGTGTTATGGAGACAGCACAATTATCTGTAGGACATGAAATCAGCCACCCAACTCTTTGTTTGTTACAGCAACATTGGAGGAGTTATTTTGCCAACACTTTTATAATGTGGGCTAATGTCATGCAACTGCACTTGATACCATGTCTAGGAACAGGCATTTGACATTTTCCAAAGAATTTTCAAAACCTACTGTTTAACAGATATCTACATGATATAAGGAAAACAAATGTTCATTTTTTTGTTTGTGGAAGTCAGCTTACAGTCAGGCTTGTAAACTTCTCTCTGTGTACAAAAACCCTAAGAAATCTAGGGGATTTCAGAACTGCCATCTTTTAAAAAGACATCTCTGTTATATTCAGCAAGTTTTTGGAATCTAGCCCCCTATTTTAGAATGTAAAAATTTAAAGAGAGGTGCTCTAGCCTCTTGACCAGATGTAATGTTGACTCTGGAGAAACCAATTAGGAAAGGGGAACAAGAATAGTATGACTTAAGTCCTGAAAGGCAGAGTGAAGAATTTATGTGAACGTTTGGGATGATGTCTACAGGAATAGACCTGCTATCGAGTAACCATGAAAATTAAGACAGATTATTCATCTGACTTGGCTGAGAAATTTTTAAATTAGGAAAATCATGCCTGATAATTTTTCTACTAGGACAACAAGACTGTAAAATTATGTAGGAGCTAACTCTGATCTTTACATTAGCTCAACATAGTACAGTTGGTGCACAATATTTGAAAGGAGTGCATGAAATTTATATCTTGAAAAAATTGCACTCATAGTTCCATTCAATTCCATTTTTCCACATGTGTAAATGATAGACTAAATAGCATTGTGAAAATTCACTTTGTCTCAGATGAAGAGTGAGATTGAAGCAATATTTGAAATCTGTGTTTGGAATCCTATACTGCACATCATTGTGGTTTTACATTAAGTATTTCCAAGGTGATAGGTAGAAAAAGGAGATTCTTTCTGTATAAGGTATATGCTCTTACTTGTCAAACCTGCACCAACCATGTTTGATATCTCTCAGGCTACATTTACACTATCAAACAACTTAGGTTCATGATTCATTCCTGGGTGTCTGTTCCCTCACAGTACATGTTGCATAAACTTTCATTTGCTGTTGAGCTATTATTCTAAGAGATCTCAAATTGTATTATAATACTGGCTACAGACAGAAAGATAAAATGCTATCTGTATTTAAGGGCTGTGGCAGTACCACAAGATGCTTCATGCTACATCAGATCAGAAGTGTCAAGCTCTCCCTGAAAGAGGCTCCACTTGAGCAGTGCAGATGCATTCTGCACCACTTGGCTGAGGATCTTGCTGTCAGTCTCTGTGTCACTATCTCACGACGCAATGCTCTGCAGAAATAGCTCATCTGGCTCTTAATAAACCCTGTTTTGACAGAAGAGTGAGGTGATATTACAGAGATTAATGACTTCTTTACTTAGATCTGTAGTAAAAAAAAAGTAGCATCTTTTCATTCTGGAAAGTGTGAAAAATGTAAACAGGAAGACCAGGCTTTGTTATTTATGTCTATTTTTCTTCCCATCAGATATAGCAACTACCTGCAAGATTTTCCTTAACATAGCTAGCAAAAGCACAGTGGGAGATACCAATGAGGAATGTACACCTTGCAGTAAGAGGTCCATTAATTAATCAGGGTCATAGCAATGACTGACAGTGTTTCAAACTTTTCAGAGCAAAACTATTTCACTAAATGTTCCATAATCCTAGATAAAGCCTGATCTTTGATAAAAACATAGAAGTTAACAACTTCCAAGTTCAAGTAAGGGAAGACACAAATTTGAGAACATTATGTACTAAGAGTGAAAAATGTAGATGCAAACTATGCCCATAGATACTGTTAATCTAGGAATAATTTCCTATATGTGTAAAGGTTGCATTTTGATAGCTTGCCCAGAATACACACTGGGCAATGCCATGTCTCTCTGGATTGAATAATTTCACTCTGAAATCAGTACTTTCAGAAGCCATGAGTCAATCTACCTTCCTAGAACAGTTGCCCTTTAACCTTTAAATTTTTTTCTCTCTTTATTCCTTTTTTTTTTTCTTTTTTATTTTCTTTCTTTTTTATTTATTTATTTTTTTTTTTTTTGCGTGTGTGGTTTTGTTTTGTTTTGTTTTGTTTTGTTTTGTTTTGTTTTGTTTTGTTTTGTTTTGTTTTGTTTGGATAATACTTCCCTAATCATAAAGTGCTATGTCAGTGCTGAATATCTAACTTTTATGGGAGTAAGATATTTATTAGGTAGTTAAACTAGGTGAGCAAGGTACAGGACTGTAAGAGAAGTGTAAACAAGAACTCTGAGTAAGACTGTTTCCAGTGTGCTGTATTTAATTCAAAATTCTAATTTGCAACTGAAACAGTAATTATTGCTCATCTGGATACTGAAGAAAGATTGATCTTGACAAACATATTCATTAGTGCCAAGGTGGATTTAACCAAAGGGAGACTTTTTGGGTAGAATTTTCCACCTGAGCTGAGGCCAAACTTATGGGTAGAGGTTGAATTTTTATAGTTATAACTTGGAAAGGAAGACAGGGCTTCAAACATATCAGCCCTTTTTCAAATCAGAAAGACTGAAAATCCCAGAAGTTTTTGCTACTTTTACCAACACCAGTGTTGTTCAAATACAAGATTTTACCTCTACCTACAAACTTTGCTTCACCTTTGCCCTTTAGACAAATGAAGGTCGCAGCAATATCCACTTTGTAGTTAGTGGTGACAAACAGGAACTTATTTCATATTCCTTTTCCTATATTTACAAAAGTTTGAAATTAACTTTTACTTCTATTGCCTTATGTTTCTTAACTTATATTAAGAGATGACAATGATTGACTTAAATAGAAATGTCCCAAGTTCACTCTTATCATTCCTATCTGATGCCTCTACATTGCAATGCATTTCCAGGCTATCTAAAATGCCAGACATAGTGTAATTAAGGTAAAATAAAATTCATTTACCTTATGAAATTAGCCTTTTGATAGCTAGCATATAGAATATAAACTTGCTAATCAGAATATCCTGATGGAAATAATAATTTAATGTGCTAAAGGACACTGTGGAAATAACTGACTGGTGTGATGTGTTTTGTGACTGTTGGAACAAGGAAGATCTAAAACCAAATAATTATAAAAAGGCTTTATAATTCATTACTAGCTGTATTGAATATTGTGAGTTTCTAAGAGCTTTCTATGAGTCATCTTCTCGTGGAAAAGACTTCCTCTTCTTCATCATTTATCACAAGTGAAGGAAAATTCTGAGTTCAAAGGGCTTTTAGGTTACTGAGGGTTGATAAAAAACAATTTTAGTTCTTGTTTGTACATAGAAATACTGATTTTTGTTAAATTATTCTATATTCTTTTGAATTTTTTTCTTTTACATACCAATTGGTAGTTGAGTGCTCTGTGAAAAAATGCACACATTTTTTCAGTGCCAGTCCAAGAGCTGAGAATTTAAGATCACTCTTTCAGCAGGCTTCCTTGGGCACACAGCTTAAGCCTGTTTTCAAAGGTATTTAGGCATTGCTCCAGTCAGTGTTGCAATGATTCTGTAATCTATCAAAGCTGTTACATGAACTAATAGCTCTAAGTTAAGTCAACACAGCTTAAGCATAAAATAAGATGAAGTTTTTCACAAGGTTAATTAACCCTTGTTTGCAACAGACTATACACACGACAAATTCTCCAGATCCCCAAATCTAAAGCGAGGTGGGAAATCTTTCCAAAGGATATCTCTACTTTAGTAATGTTATAAAACATTGTCACTGTGCTTTGGGGCTTATGAACTTAAGAGGGTCACACTATTGGTCATGGTCTCTTTAGCTTCAAAATCTGCCTATCCTAATTTCTCTTTCTAGTGACTGCTATTATCTACCTGCTTCTGCAAGGCACTATATGGTCCTGTCTTTATGTCTGACGACTTTTGAGGTCTTCATCCTCATTGAAAACCTCCAAAACAGAGAGGTATTGGACCCTATGGCTTCCCTATAAGAAATTTTTAGGATTTACTCAGATTCAGCATCACAGTTTTTCCCTGACCAGTAGCATGTCTGTGTTCCAAAGTAGCAGGGGCCCTTGGCCAAATTAACAGGATTAATGAGTTGCAGAGGTTTCTCACAAAGCATCCCCCAAATATGACATGTACCTAGCTTGTGGGAGAGTGAAGTTGATGTCTTTTCCCTGCTGGAAGAGAGCTGAAGCCTCCAGTCATTCCTGAGACACAATCTTGGAGAGGAGCTGGGAGCTGCGCACCACAAGGCCTGTCATCCTTGATTGCTACTGAAAGGAACTTAAATTTCAAAATCAGCTGCTTCTACAGTACCTCATAATGAGCTCTGGCTTTTTAATTAGCGACCTAATGGAAGCCTGTGACGGGCAGATGGATGTTGCTGTGACATAGAGCAGCCCCAAAGGCTGCACAGCAAAGACTGAGCAGCGCTGTGAGATTGTAGGCATGACTTTCATCTGATTTCACAAGGCATAGTTTCTGAATCACAGAGCTCTGTTGTGTGTGCCCTCTCCACGTTTACAACATCCACTTCAGTGAGGGCAGTATGATACATGAAACATGACTTTTCAATGTCACAAACACCAGTAACACCACTGGCCATCTCTAGCTTTATAAAAATCTACTTGTGCAACTGAAAAATGGATTAGTTTGCTTCTGCAACAATGTGCATTGGGAATCATGTTCGGGTGGTTCTGGACATTGACCTCTGTGCTCTTTCTAGTGCCACTACTTTCTGAATTGAAATCATCCGGAAAACGTGACTAACCTCTTTTTTGTAATCTTTCATATGGCTGTATGACAATTAGTGTTCCTAGATCAAATCTAGCCCTCTGTTCAACTTGATTTTAAGTTTAAAGATTTTGGAACTAGGGAAAAGGGTTTATTTTAATTTCTACATGCTTTTGGTTATTTCATGACTATAAATTTAATACAAGGATCAGAGTGTAGCTTTGTTTCCATTTGGCTAAACTTGTCCACCTTCTTTTTCTCCATCATGTTATCAGCATTCAAGGAGACACATGGGAGCTGATGTACAGCCACTGCTTGTAAGTCACATTCCTACTGCAAGGTAATAAACTTTTGTGTGTATAAATATTAGTTATACCCTTCTCACAATTTGTTTTGTTCTTCTGACTATATTGTTGATAAAATCCCAAGTAAAAAAACCCAAACTTCTACTGAAGCTGCAGTTTCAGGACACAGTAGCTATGGGGCAATACCACAGCTAAAAAAGCTTCTCTTCTGCTCCCTGCCCTCCTTGCCCAGCTCTCATCCCAGAGCAGAGGCTGTGTCATTTGTGCTGACTGACTGCTCCCAGAGCTACAGTATTCACCCAGCTTCTGAAATGGCCTGGGCTAAAGAAGAGCCCTGATTAAATGGGGTTCCGATCCCCATCTGTCACACTCTTGTGCTGATGAAGTGCAGAGCACTGTAGCACTGGGAAGAAGGAGAAGGACTTGGAGGAGGAGAAGGAGAAGAAAGAGAAGGAAGAGCAGGAAGAGGAGGAGCAGGAGAAGGAGAAGGGAGAAGAATTAATAGCTGAAGCTGGGTGGGATGGGAATTCCCAAAACTAGCATTGCCAGAGTCTGTCTCCTGACAGACCATAGCCAGAGCCTGAAGGATGAAAGCACCTTGAAAAACAATAGGATAACAAGTTCGTAAACCTTTTTCATGTTGGTTATTCTCCTGTCCTTATTGTTAGGGGAAGTAATGAATGTTCCAGTACCTTTCAGGGGTTTTGCATGTGACATATTTTCCCTGGTTCAGTTTGTGGGAATGACTCACAGTTTTGAGTGCTTCCTCCATGCTCTTTGCCCTTTTCATACGCAGCCATGACTTCTCTGGTAAAGATTTGGTGTGGATCAATGTGCATGCTGACATCTGGGAACGAGACAGATAACATTTTTCTTCCAGTTTCCTGTTTAATTTCATAAGGTGATACTTTCAGTTAGTCTCAAAAGGCATAATATCCTGTATTTTCTGCATGGTGAAAGAAGTTGTCTTTCTTCTGGCATACAATAGTGATCAAAAATCTTCAAACTACTTTAGTTAAGAAAAATGTGACTTCTCTGTTCTTAAGAACTAGGGGTGGCATTTTTTGATTGGTGCTGAACATGACAATATAAGCAAATAATACCTGGATTCTTAGCTCACAAAATATTTCTTTTCTGTTTTGAAGCTGGTATTTTGTTTTAAAGTAGCTTTTCACATTACTGAGCTGTCATCACTTGCAGACAAAGACTGAAGGTACAGATCAAGTTTGAACATGTTGCTTTATACCAGGTCTCACAGAGATCCTGATGGTGTGAAATATTCCTGAAACACTGTTTTGACTTTCACTCAATACTTAAGTATATTTAGTCATCTCAGGGATTTTGCCAGTGGTCTGAGATGTGTTATCAATCCTATAGACTGTCTACTCTCATACACAGGCAGAAAATATGCAGGTGCACGAGACTACCCAGACTTGGCCTTCACATCTGCCTTTAACAGCTTTCATCTTATCTCAATGATAAGGAATTTCCACAATAAAATGATTAGGTAGAAGCAATTTGCCCAGATATTAAGCAATTGCTGTAGATATACTAATCTTTATTAGTTCACTGCGGAGTGACTAAGATTTTGAAAGAGATTTTGGTGACATAAAAATGGAGCGGCAAATAATTCAATTAAAAGAAATATGGAAGGCATAATTTTTTTGTGTGTGTGAAAGCATGAGAGAGCTAAGGAAGTATTTTCATTACATTTGTTATTCAACAAGGACCTACATCTGTTTCCAGTTTGCACTGATTATTGACACATCTGGCTATTTGGCCTTAGGAACTACAAGTTGCTGTTGTGGCATTATTCTCTGAATCAACTTTTTAGACCACCCGGAAAATAATATAGCAAGTGCTGTGAGAAGGTTTTGTTATTTGTAATAAGATTACCTTTTGGCATCTAGATGTATTGTACAAATGGGATTCTGTCATCTTCTGTTTTATAAATTACAGTTTTGCATTTTTTACACCTGTGGGGAAAATAAGCCTCTAGCCAAAGGGCTTACTAGTTGACAGAAATAAATCAGGATGACCTGATAGAGTCTCAAGTAGATGCCAGATACAGTAGTAACTACTTGCCTTACATGGAAAAATACCTTTGTTTCAGTAGAAATAAAATACAGCTAAAGTCACACAACTGAGAAAGATGTTTCTTTAACCTATGGTGAGATGTATTTTTTCTGATTAATATCCCACTGTTGGAAGTGAATACTGTCCAAGTCCTTGACCCTTCAAACATTTTTTTTTGTAACAAATAGTTAAATTTTCTCCATCAGCAATTTGAGAGCAGCAATCCAGTCCAAGAGTGTGAAAGATATATTTTGTGAAGTATATGGTGAAGACTTTGAAAAGCCTAAGGATAAGTTCATAGGAGAGAAGGGACCACCTAGATTATCAAGACCAGTCGTTTCCAATTGCATGCAAAAGATAGGATAGTCCTGAAGGATCCACAAAACATCTACTCCAAACACCCACTCAAACCACAGGCCAAAAACCAGTTCCAATACTCTGTCACAGATTTAAAACATAATAGTAAAAGACTAACAGCGACAGCTTCCATGTGCCACAGGAAGGAACATGATGAAACGCTTATTTGCTTTATTACAAATACTTTTAGACTCCGGTAATTTGTTGTTTTTTAAATAATAGTCTAGATAATCTATATGGCCACATGAAGCTACAATACAGCTTCACTTGCTGCATTGAATTACATGTGGAATTAATTTGATCTTCTGCATAAAACTAACATGAGCCTTGATGATGCATAGAATAAAGATATATAAAAAATAATTTGCTGGGTTTTGATGAATTGCAGGTCTGTATATGGTGTGCTTTCTCTGAGAAAGTTTAGACAGCCTCAACAGTTATTTCCATTCCTTCAGATTAAGGCTGCAGTTTTTAATGTGCATTATTGAATTTTTAATTCCTTTAATAGCTAAAGAATAAAAAGTACAGAGGGCAATCACTGGGAGGCAAGAGCAGAGGATGAATGCTGTATTCTTTGCAGTGCTATACTCAACTCTGCTATTCTCTTTAGACTTGCTCTTTGTCCTCTTTGACATTGTGTCCCTGTGAGTGGTCTGATTTCTCTTGTTTTCTCCTTAGGGTAAGAATCTGAGGGCAGTCTTTGTGGTAGGGAGTTGTCACATCCTGCCAGGCACCCTGCCATAGAGATCATCAACCTTATCCCGTCTTCTGTGCACCTTCATGGCAGTGATGATGATGATTATGTATTTTGCTAGCTGCCTGGCCAACCTAAGTGTCTGATATTGGATAGAGCATATCCAGCCAGGAAATATCTGCACTAGTGCAAAGTTTTCAGCAATCAAACAGATGCAAGAATGACCGAGGCAAAACAAATATGTAAAAATAGAAACTGCTCTGGGTGATTTTCTTTTTCATGTGCATTTAGTGGACTTAGAACTTCTGCAAGACCTTTGAAAAGTGATTTAGAGCTAGTTTGATAACACCCGTTTTGAACTTTATCTTTGCAGTGCCTACAAAGTTTATTCCCAGTGCTCTAGGAATTAAGTCAAAACATCTAAATCAGGTGTTTAGGCAGCCTAATCAGTCACGTAAGAAAGTTAGGCATCTTGAGAGGATGATTCAGTTCCCACATGCTGGACAATAACTTGCCTGGATTTCTGAGGCGTCACAGTTAGTGCTCTCTGCGGGGAGCAGGGCTCCCTGCAGATGTGTCTGCCTGGTTCCCCTCCCAGATATGTTTATGCAGTTTGCATGCAGGAGATCTAGAAAAAAGTAAAGGCTGGGATCAGGACCTGAACCAGGTCTTCCCCCCTCCCAGTTGAGTGACCTACCCAAGAGGTTCCTGAATTATTTGTTGTTCTCCTCCCTGCAGTAAGGGAATGAGCTGTTTTAAATCTGTATCTTGCTTAAATAAACAAAGCCTTAACAGGAGTAAAGTAGAGCGAGTAGCTGTTCTACAGCATGGAGTTTAGGACACAGCTCAAGCTAAAATGGCTCAAGCATTTAAACTTCCGGCATCCTTCAAGAGTGTTTAAACCATAAAACTGATATGAAGAAGGCAGACTGTATTTAGAAAAGCAAGCTCTGCTTTTGTGAGTGCCCAATCTCAAATGAGATATAAGAGCCTGAAACCTATGCAATTAGCAGTGCCTCTTCCCAGATCCTGGGTTAGGGACAGGTCAATGCTGTCTTCTGCTGGCTGGATCCCAACCATTTTCTTGTCAGAAGGAGGGCTCATTCATGCAGTGCAAGGATCTCTTTTTATCTACTGATTGCATTAATCAACTCAGAATCTCCAAATCCCTCAGGAATGGCTCCCTTCCAAATCAAGAGTGTGTTTCAACTCCTATGAGGCTCAGAGTTACCATTCATGGAGACTCAAACTGTTGAAGTACTAAGGTGCTTCAAATGGAAAGGATTTTCAGGTAACATGCAAACTCATGCTTGAAATTTGGACCTGGTCTGTCAGGCTACTCTGCTGATTTAGAACAAATTTTCTTTAGTTACAATCTCTTAAAGATTCAAATGTGTCTAAATGTGAAGCAAGAGATTAAATTACCTTTTGGGACTATTTTGATGTCACTCTTTTGGGTGCTGCCAAATATGTGCTCTCTTTTATTCTTTGGCTAGCAAAGCTAAAGATAACACCTAAGAAGTTAACATTTGCAGTCAGATGGCAAAGGTTTGAAGTTGTTTTAACATATATCAGGACACAGATATCCTATTGAGATTGTATGCCAAAATTGCTTTAGTCAGGATACAATAAGCAGTTGGGAACAAAGTGCTGTAAAAACCTTAAAACAGAAATTCTTACTTTACACAGTTCTTGGAAATAGAATCCATCTCTTCTCCTCTCAATGCAGCTCCTGAAGCACTCTGTTAACCATCTGGTATCTTCCAGGAAAGGAAAAATGTAAATTACATCTGTCCTTTGCATGGTATGGAGGACGGGAGACAGGGTGGCGACAGCTATATTCATATCTGAAAAAGAAGAGACTCATTTCAACTTTGGTGAAAGCTTTGTGCCTCTCAAACTGTTACTTGCATACACAGAGCAAAAATTCCCTATGAATTATTCTTATATGCAGTTCATTTCCATGTAATCTACTGATTTACATGCATGCAAAAAAACCTTGCAAACCTTCTTACTTAAAAAGACTGTCCTGGATCAAACTATTTGAGATGTGAGGTCTTTCATTTGTGTTCATGCAACTTCTAATGCTCATGATAGAGTGCACAATTTTCTACTGCATCTTGGGGGGTCTTGAGGCTTCCACGCCAGCATTTCTCCCAGATGCAAACATACAAGTATTAATGATGTAAGGATAGTTGTTCATTGATAAAGAATAGGTGCACTGTGTATGAAGAATGGGTGAGATTTATATTACAATCAACTGTAGAGAATTCAGTATGTGATGGGACCCTAGGGTTTTGCTTAGTAAAGAAGGCAATCCAATAATGTTTTTCCCTTTATTCAGCATGTATTTAAAGTTTTTTTCCCCTTCCTTTTGCCTAAGTACTGCCTTTCTGAAGGCTGAATACCACATCACTTCTGTTTTCATTTCTCATTTGTTTTGCCTGGAAATTCTATGCCTTATTGCCAACATTTGGTTTACCCCAGAAAGAAATTGTTTTATGGCATCACGGGAATAGTATTCTATGAGGATCTCCATTGAAGTCACACCTTTTTTTAACAGGACGACTCTGCTCCAACCTCCTGCCCCTCCAACACAGATGTTGTGCTCCAAAGGACAGAGGATCTGTCAGCGACCTCCCTGAATCTACCCAAATAAGTGGTTTGTAGTGCTAGAATTCAGCTAGGGAGCAAGAATAAAAGTGGAAAACTACTAGGACTGTTAGCAGATGTGAAAGTAAGTGAGCAAAGAAGCAATGCTTCTGAAGTGCTGCTGGGGTCACCAGAGTTGTGGTAGGTTTCCCTTACCTCAGCAGAGCTGGCTGAGCAAAAAGAATTTAAAGGGATCAGAGGGGGAGACACATATGATGAACATACCTCATGAAAGGGGGTGGAATGAGTGGGAAGATACAGCATGTGCTGTAGGGGTGGATGGTAGTAAATCTGTACTTTCATAATCACTTGTGACTGTGCACTGAGGGTGGGATTCATTTCACAAAAAGTTGACGTTTTTATCCTAGCTGCTCACTCTCTGTCCCTCTCACAGGCAGTGGAGAGAGGTGAGTGTTTTTTAAAACATTACTTTTTCATTTTGCTGCTTTATTGGTAAAGAAAGAAGAGTTAGTTTTCCACATAATGCAAAACTTTTGTCCAATCCCTAAAGAAAGGATTTATTACTACTTTGGCAGGGAGATGTGCTGGAAACTGTCCCACTGCAGTTCCCTGGACAATGTCCTCCCCTGAAATATGGTTAGACTGTTCTGAACAGTGCCTTGCAAATTTGCACACAGTGATATTGACATCTGGCTTTAGCATATGGGATACAGATAGTTCTTGATTGCTGAACAGCTGTGATGCTTTGAAAAGAAACAATTGCATTTGAAGAATATGGGATATAAAGTAGGCCTTGTCCTATCCCACACATCTTGCTTACATTTCTTTTTCTAAATTACCAGTCTGTTTATTAAATTTCTACAGTATAAAGCCACCAAAATTTAGAAGATATTGAAGTAGATGGTAATACTGTCAGATGTCAGCAAACAGTCCACTGACAACACGTGTTAGGAATCAGTCCATTACAATTAGTCAAGGACAATGCCAGAAGATGATGGGACTAAGAACAAAACAAACAAGCGCAAAAGAAGGAACAGGGAAGTACTGAAGGTTCAGAAAATGCTCCCATCAATTCTGTATATAAAAAACCCACTTTGGTGAAGAGTTTTTGCAGCAATCTCAGCAATGTTAGCAGCTGTACATAGTGAACTCATTTACAAAAGAGTTCTGCTATCAGCTGAATATCAGCTGTCAGTTTGTCAGGAAATGGTCCTCCAAAGCAGGGTGAAATGCACGTATACAGCAAATGGAAGCAAACATTTGCAACCCAAATTTAACTGAAGAAAACCCAATATCTTGGCGTATCTTGTTCCAAATTATGCTGTATATCAACATTACAAATAAAAGTTGCTTGCCCAAACTTTGCTTTATGTTGCAGCCCACTAGTTTATACCCCATTGTGATTTGGTGATTACAGGACTGCAGATACCATTTATACACATTTCATATACTTTTCACATAGTAAAAGCTCTTGTAGCCAGGCTCCCTGTAGACACTTTCCTATCATGCCATAATTTCTGGGTGCTAGGATTTAAGGGTGATAAATGTCATTGTGAATGTCAAGTCTGCCCTATGTCTGACAGTTTCATGAGTAAATTTTGTAGCAGAGATATAGTATCTGTGTGAAAGATAATGCATCTTTAAAAACAGGTGTTTAGCACTGATTTAAAGACTTCAGGGCCTGAAATGATCCTACCCAACTGAGGTGCCTATAGCAGTCACTTCAGCCTTTCTCTGTATTGAGTGAAATGAGAATAGGAAGTGTTGTGGTGAGTCAAACTTAATCTAGCTTTTGAAGGTGTCTCTTGTATGTTCAGGAAGCTGTTAACCTATATCAGTTACATGCTGAAACCTGAATGGGAAAAATCTATGGCTATGTGGGCCAAAGTTACTGTAGACAAAGTTCTAGCAAAAAAGAAAATAAAGCAGAACGTTTTGGGATGCATTGGCTATAAAAAAGAACCTCCTGGCAACACAACCTTGTGAGAATAACTGAAGCTGGCTTGCAATACAGGAAAGTGAGGAGCTGTTGGACAGAGGAATAAAAGTGAGGTTTTTTTCACAGGAAAAGACATGAATGCTATTTATTTGATTCAGGGTAATGTGAATGAGAGTGTATTTGTACTGTTCTAGCAGGACAGTTTATGATCAAACCCTTTAATGCCCCAGATCTCATCACAAAATTTATTTGTACTAAAAAATAATGTGACAAAGAACTATGATACCAAGCAGCCAAATAAACCAAAGATGTATTTTCAAAGTATTTTTGATATATTTTCAGTCTTTTTATCTTCTTACATTTTCACTTCCCAGTAGATAACCATTTTCTCATAACTCTGCCAAGTTCATGCAAGTCATATTCTTTCATTTAATCTTTATTTGTTATTAAATTTTCCCAAAATTGCCTTTTGTTTTCAGTCTTTTTAGAAGCTCCTTATTGTACACTTTAAATACATGACACATAGTAATACATAATATTGTACATATAAATATAATAATAAAAAGCATGCATGTATACATACATATAATAATAAAATTATGCACATAAATACATGTACACATAAATACACATCCTTTCCAAGTCTTTCCCTGTTCTGGGCAAAAGAAAAGTGGCAAGTTTGCAGCAAATATGCCAAATGTCTCTTTTGTATCATCTTCTGGGAAGAAAAGCCATTAGTAGCTCAACCTCCACATCCACAGCATCTTTGATTGATTTGACACTTGGTCTCCCAGGAAAATCAACCCTTTTTGCAGAATATGAGGCATATGTAATTTTTAAATCTGCTGTACATTCTTGCAAATTCACTACTGCATTGTGGTACAGTAAACAGCTGTGATTCAAGATGCATTACAGGTTTTTTTACGGATTGCAAATACAGGAAGAAGCAGGAAAAAAACCAAAAACCCCACCAAAAAAAGCAAACAAAGAAAGACACAGTATCCTACAGCCCAGACTGCACTTTTTAGAGCATTGGCATTCTTTTTACTCAAAATCTAGACACTTCCCTACTAGTCTGCATGATTCATGGCTGTGTTGCTGTGGTTTTTGTTTTGACTTGGCTGGCCCATTTTAAGATACTTTGAGAATGTACCATGATCTCTAATTTTGCTGAAACGTCACAGGATGTACAAAGGCCAAAGCAAGAGATTGCCCATGAGAAGCTCTATGTTCAGCTGCTTCACTTATCTCAGCACACGTACCCTGATCCCTTTTACCCACCTTATGTTAGTGATCAGGTCTCTCTGATGAGCTAAGAAATTCCTTAATCACGAGAATTAACACTGAAGGAACTATGTACAAATGAGGATTAATAAGCAATAATAATTATTCCTACAAATAGTTACTAGGGTTGACTGGAACAGCTTTTTAATGTCTAAATCCTGACAGGTGCTTAAGCTGTTTAAGTTCAAGCCAAAAGCACAAACCTCAGAGTAAGGGGTCTGATCCTGCAAACATGGTCAGAGTGCAGCAAAATGTTATAGGCAGGGAATGTTTTTCTCCTTCATACTAATGTTCTGAGAGGCTGTCTCCTGACAGACAGCAGAGGTTGGATTCAGGCCATCCATGTACCTATTCTGTTTCATTCCTTGGTTTCAGCTCCCCTTGCCACAACTATTTCATTTGGTATAAAAGTATTCTGAAGTGAGGATTTATAACTGACTGTCCCATTCCTTAAGCAAATTGTCTCACCAGTCACTTGGAAAAACATTTTCTATTTTGGTCTTAAGAAGACAGTGAGTGACTCCAAACAACAATAATTTCTAGCATCTCATTGTCTTTCGATTGATGGGCTGATTACATGAAACCTATTCTGTATTAAGGAATTGCAGAGTAAAAACTTCAATTTCCCAGGAACACATAGTTCTCTTCATTTCCTCAGTTTGGATTTCTTTGGACCTTCTGGGATACTTGAAGGCAAATTCAGTAGTCTCTTTGGTAGAGGTGGGCATCAGCGAGGAGTCACATGGAAATTCATGTCCAAACCATTCTGATTTTAAAGGATGACAGTCACTTACTGCCTCACTTCAGATTTTTAAAAAATCATAATCATATTTATGAGTAGGCAACATTTTAGATATTTAACGAAGACTCTGAGGATAAGTGATCATGGCATTGTCTGTATTGCAAGGTCAAAGCAGAAGTTATTAAAAGTAAGAATTTTATTTAGGGACTGGATGGCATATATTTTTAAGTGATAAGCCTATACGATGCTAAATATGTCCTCCTGGAAATTTAAAAAATGCAAACTATCATTACTCTGCTCTGTTCTGCAGTTGCAAATGCTGGTGCCAGAATTTTTTTATGCCTATGGAAACAAAATCTCTCTCCCTCTCCCTTTGCCCTTAGCCAGCCTTCCCAAGACAGAAATTGCAAATGATTTTAGGAATAGGCATTTTACACTTGGTGCATATACGCTTGTGCATTCACATACAGAAATCCCTACACAACCTGGGGTTGTTTGAGCTGTTTGGTCTTCAGAGTCCTCCACTGAGTGAATGGACAAGAATGTCCTCCATGACAAGATGACTTTTTAAAATACTGAAGAAACAAGTTTGCTTTACAAACAGAGGAAGATCTGAATTTTTCCTCTTCACAGTGAGTTAATCCTTCTTTACATAGTTCTTCTGCTTGCATTCTGTATAGCAAAATGTCATTGTCATCAACACAAGCACCATATCCTCATATGGTAATGGTAAAGGAATGCTGGCATATGAATGTTTCTTATATGTAGGTTTTATTACTGTTTTTCAGTTGTGCAAAATTTCAAAACCCCATATTAATACCCACTGCAGTCAATGGGAAGAGGGTTGTTGACTCCCACGGACTTCAGATCAAAACAGTTTTGGGAAATGGGTGTAACCATTAGGACGGAATTCTTTTTTTACTTGGCATTTTTAAACCCTCTTGTCTTTGTTTTGTGAGCCACATAGCTTGTGATCAATAAAAAGACATTGTGCTGTCGTACATGCTGTAACTGAACCAACAACTTAAGTTGCACTGTAACTAAGTCACAACCTTTGGACAAATTACAAGGAAAATGTATTTGCTTTATTGATTTTTACTCTCTTCTATGTTGATTGATCATTTACTTTAAATACAAAGACTGAAACTAGGATATGCAAATGAACAGTTCTTTAGTCTCACTTAATGTCATATCCAACAAAATAATCTTCTGTGACTTCACGTAAGAATTGAATTTATTCCTTTACTATCACTGTTTGCAAATGCTTTAAAATAGGAGTAGTAAGAAACTAGTTTAATTAATATTTTTGCTGAGGAAACAGAGAGGGGCATGCTTTTACTATTTTCTGACAAAAATAGCCTGTATTTTAGCAGTCAGAAGTCTGAAACAGGCTATGGGAAAAGGTGTCATAGGTATGTTACAGACTTCTTGGGAAAGAGTTTCTTCTTCTGGTAACAGTGCAGTCAAAATTAGGATAGTTCATGGACAATATCTTGTTCTCTTTGTTCTCTACAAAATTGTTTTCTAATTTTATTGAGATTAAACATATGGTGTTGCTTCTGCTGTCTGATTAACTGCAACATTTTTGAAGAGAAGAGAAATCAAAGAGATTTCAAATTAGCTGTGAAAATGCTTGCCCTGCAATTTTTTAACAGATATTTGAACAAACTTTGGAATTGGAAGGAAATTATATTATGTGCTTCTTTAGGCAGTGTCATCAGTCCAAAACAATAATCTTAGGAAAATCTGTGGAGTCATATATATAGTTCTTTAACAACAGAGACAGAGCCTATATTCATGACGAGGACTGCTGTGCAAGAAATGAAATTTTACAGAATATTTTGATTTGGAAGGGATAGATCCCAGGAATCACACCAATGTCTGAGAACATTGTCCAAATGCTTCCTGAACTCTTTTCAGGCTTGATGCTGTGACCACTTCCCTGGGGAGCCTCTTCCAGTGTCCACTCTCTGGGTGAAGAACCTTTTTCCTGATATCCAGTCTAAACCTCCCCTGATTATTTTAGCTCAGGAGCACTCCATGTGAAGAACTGGCTTGGTATTGACAGAGAATCTCAGGGTTTTTTTGTGTGTCCACATAAACATACACACACATACCACATGTGGGAAATTGTCTGGAAAGGACTGCATGGATTGGACAGTAATAGATAGCTGCTTCCAGAAAACCCTTTTACAGGTAGCACTTTTGCAATACCTTTAAGTAATGTGTCATTATTATTTGATATCAGTTTATGCACATTGAACAAATGTGTGTGCCTTTAAAACCTAGTATAAAATATTCTAATAATAGTTAGAAATGAAAAAAACAAAAGGCATCCTACATTTTGTTCTTATCTCCAAACCCAACATTACAAGATCACATAAATAGCTGATTTAGAGGGAAGTTAAACTCGAATGGCAAGTTGCATGAAGGGACTCAGAAACGGTATTTATTTAAACTCATAACTATCCATCCTTCTGTAGGATAGATAAGGCATTGACAAGAAAAACATTAAAGGAAAAATAAAAGGCATAGGCTGCTTCCCAGCCTGCTCTTATTTTCAGGTGCTCTTTACTCTGAGTGGTTGCGTACTGTGCTCCTGATAGCAGGCTTACTACTGCTGTGTCTATCTAGCAACTGTTTGTTCAAATGCATGATACATGAAAAGCACTGACACATATTCATTTCTTTATATGCATACATATCAAAAGTGGTGTATTTTTAGAGCTCAAAAAAGGCCAAGCTTACCAGATGCTTTTACATACTGAAATAATGCATTATGTTCATCTTCCCAAGATACTGCCTCATGAAAATCCTCTTTACTATTCTTCACTCTTTTCTTATTATCTGAGACAAATGTTTGCACGTTTTCCCTGCCTCAAGAATTATTTTATATATATATATATATATATATATATATCTCCTTCAGAATGCAAGCAACAAGATGACCACAGCTTCTTACTCTCAAGGGACTGAATTTTAATTTGAATTTTCTGTTAAAAAAAGACCTGAAAGGAAAATTAAGTTTGAATCAATAAACTGGCATTTCCAAACTATTCAAGCAATTCAGCCCTCTCTGGTTAGTAACTCATATATGAACTTACCCTCTTTCTCTTCAGAATTATTATGTCCTGTAAACGAAAGAAAAACAAAGGGAGTGGTGGAAAACTTTAATTTCAGACTACATGTTGTTCATGAGCTGTTTGTTCAACTCTGTTTGTATTGGTTGGGTTGATCTGTGTCACATGATAATTTCTTCCCTTCATGATCGGAAGCTAAAAATGAATCACAAAACAATCACTAGTGACTAACAGCAATCACTCTCATTTTTATTATCTAGTCATGAAGCAGCTGGGAAGCATTTTAGTCCCAAATATTTTCAGAGTAACCTGGCAATTGTTGGCATTCTCAGAATAGAGAATGTGATTCAGAATGACCTGCACTGTCCATGTCCATTCACACACGCATTTGCTGAGACAAAGATCTGTTCACCACAGAATGATTTTTCACAGCTTTCCCGTCTCACCTATTTCACCGCCAGTAACCTGCAAGTGCAATTTGGTGACGTTCTCATATACAGTAAAATGACGGGAGTTATAGGTCCAAGTCCTGTTTGCACAAGCAAATCCTGCAGAAGAGAATTTACACCTGTGACAATGCAAAATCCATTGTCCCTCAGATTTTGCAAGTGGAAACCCCCTGGGCAGTTGGTCCTGAATGATTTTCTGTTAATTATCTCTTATTTATCCTTTTTACCTACACACAGTGTCACACAGTGACTATTGTGTGTCTCCAGTAAATATGCCATCAGAAGAGCATAATGAGAACCTGAAGATACCTTGTGCTGAGAAATAGATCATAACATGGGTGAATGAGTGCCCCAGCTCTTCCGGCACTATGAATCCTTTAGGAAGGCTGTTTAAAATCTGATTTCAAGCCATGTAAGCTGCATTTTTTAAATATATATTTGTGGCTCTGCCCTCACAAATCTATGATTCATGACAGGAATGCAGCTTGGATCTCTTGCAATGTAAGCAGCTGCAGATACTTCAAATACTTGGGTGCATGTGATCCAGCAGCTTGCTATAAATTTGCCCCTAAAAATAAAGTAACAAGTGATTGAACAGTGATAGGAATTAAACACGGCAGTGAGTGAATGGAATGCATAAGTCCTTAACTCAGAAACTTTCATTAACGCAATTGCTATAATTAAAACCAAAACGAGAAAAGAAACTCTAGAATACTATCTTTGAACAAACTTGCTCAAGATTTCTTTAAAGGTTTCTTTTTTAAATATTATTGGACACTGAAATAAAGGGTTTGCTGGTATGCCATGTCATTGAGAATGATATTTATATTGTTACATCATCTGAGAGTCAATTGTATTTACATTTTCCATGAGTTACTGAACTAATCTGGTTTCAAATTTCCCCTAACCTTTTACCATGGGAACAAAATAGGCAAGTAACAGACCTGAGTTTTTGGTACCTAAAAGATTTTTTGGTATCAAAAGGACTTTTTACTGTATATTTTTTCTGGAAGCTGACTGAAAGATCTCAGGCTAAACAGAAGAATTCCCACTGGCAACCATCAGTTTTGAATCTGTCTCTGGTAACTGAAAATCACAGTTTATGTGGCCTCTTATATTTGCATTTGTCATTCATTTGCCCTCATTTTAAGACCGATGCTCTCTGTGCTCAGTAACGCACATAGGATAAAACAGCATGACAACATTTCTCCAAGCTGGTACTCCCATGTCATCCCTGTTTTCACATGCAGTTTTAATATAGAACCTTGGAGAATATGGAAAATTTTAGAAGAGAGAGTTCATGGTCAGATCATATAATTAGGTTCCACTAGGAAGTCTTAGAGTAGCTAACTAGGGAGTTTGTTGAGAATTTCAACCTAGAGGCAGAAGAGTAAATGGCAATTTGGTTTAGCTACACTGCAAACCTCAGTTCTAGAAGAACTAGGGTTTTTTTTCTAAGAGACCCATCTGAGGATCTGTACAGACGCCTGCATGCAAGTTTCCTCTTCTGCAGGAAAATTTTTTTCTGCTGTCCTCAGTTTCCTTTCTTATTCATACACAACAGAACAAAGGTGAAGAACTTGATTTGAAAGGGGATATAATAGGCATAGACTCATCAAGTACTTGTGTGCCTCCCTGTAGTGTAGGATGGCTGAAGACTGACTCTGAACTTTGTCTGAAGGCTGGGCATTGGCTCTGAACTCATCTCCCAGGTTTCCTGTTCATCAAGAGAAAGATGAAGGCATCTCCAGAAGGGACAAGTGCGTTGGAGCAGGGAGGAATGTCAGTGGAAAAGTTGACTGAATGTTAAAAAACATTGCAATTTCCTGACGTCTCTGTTGAGTTAATGGTAACTTACACTGACAAAACTAATACTGAAGTTGATTTGTTTAAAAGCACATCTGCCTGGGTGCAGCATTTCTGTTATTTTCCCTGACGCTCTGCTCTTATGTCAGTAAAATCTATGTATTGCACTGCAGTAGAAATATTGCAGTTTTGTTCAAATAAATGTAATATAATTTCTCTCTGAATCACCTTGTCTGTCAAATGTGCTTTGTGTCCCCCTCTTTAAATGTGGTAGGACGGGGGGAAAAACAGTGTTTATTTTGCCTTTGAATGCTGCACAAGCTGTTTAATATGTTTCTTATGAATTACCATTAAGAAAGGATTCCACATTTAAAAGGAAGCTTATGAGGATATAGGTAAGTGTGAGTGTGGTCTTTTCAGAAGAATGTTTGATTGAAGACCTGTTCTTGGACATGAGGTAAGGAAAAAGATCACTTAACCTCACTTGAATAAGAGGAGATTAAAGGTTAAAAGCTTTAAAGCTTTAAAATGCATTAGCAACAGAACAGTAAATACAATCCATGGAGACATGGAGGAATTAGCAAAACAAATGTTAAACTAAGAAATGCACTCTAAGATTCGCTGGAATCTCCACACAAAGTCTGAATGCAGAGCACATTTAAATGCTTCACTGGTTGTTTTAAAATTGTCTTTGAATTCCTTATATTGGCACTAATGGACATAATACTAAGCCTTGCCATGAATTATGCAAGCAATTTTTATGTAGATGTTTCCATGTTTTAGCCTGCCTGGAGTTTTGTAGTTTTAAAGGGCAAATTTTACCATACACCTCATTTAACCTACTGCTTATTTGCTTGGCATTTACTGCTGATGTATCAGTAATGTAGTCACAATCCTTTTCAAAAAATTCCTGTACAGTATTAAGGAAAACAAACTTACTGTCATTGTGTTGTAGACACAGTATGATTTTTTGTAAGTACATCTGCTTAATGACAGTATTTGACTTAGATATCTATATTTAACTTGTATCATGACCACCTTCAACAAATGCTTTTTTTCTCTGTTTATTAATTATTGCACCTCAGTAAGTCCCACAAAGCACAGAACTGTTTCTGAAAACAATTTCTCCACAAAATAGAGGGGTGGTCCCAGGCAGGGCATTCAGCTAATTGTAAAGTAGGGAAGCTGCCTGTCAACAGACCATATATTCATGTGAAAAGGTAGAATAAAAAAGCAAAATTGCAATTCTTAACTATTTCCACTGCTGAAACAGTGATTATGATATGATATGATATGATATGATATGATATGATATGATATAAATAGTCGTTATAATAGTGAATATTGTATAATTCCTGATGTTCTACCAGGAATCTCATACTGGCAGTCCCCAGAGAAGGCAGTCAAAATCAACCCCTCTGACTGATCTGCACCCAGAACAAGATATTACTGATGGTGAAAATCTTGTGTTTGTATATGCAACAGCTTTGAGATTGCACCGGCAGAAGTCAGTGTCAAAATTTTGGTTTACTTCATCCAAATGATGACATGGTGCATATGTGAGACTACAGAGTAGAAAAAAAATCAAATATTTAAAAACAGATTATATTCAATAATCTGCGAGTGCAATTACAACATATGACATTTAAAAGAATGTGAAATTTGAAATATGTGGTAGTTTTTTGCTAGCATGAGCCACACCTTTCTAAAATTTAGCTTCTTAAATCTTCCAGTTAATATATAACAAATTGCTCTCATTGCAGAATGTTCAGATATAAGAGCTTCTGAAGAGAGACTGAACTTATTTTGAACTTTTATTTTCATTTAAACTCTCCATTAAGGAATTTGGGAGGGTGAGCAGGGTAGAAAGGCATTTGTTTAGATTCTGCTTTTAATAAAGTTTTAACACTTTGATATCAGTCCCTGATTAGATGCAGTATCCCGCATTCCAAAGTGAAGACAGGCTATTTGCTCCCTCTCTCCTCCTCCCAACACATATCTTACTTCTGTCTTTTAAGCAGAGCCTCTGATTCAGCCTAATTATTGTCATTAGCAGCAGTTTTTCTGCACAGCAGCATTCCTTGCTGTGGCCTCTTCTTTTCAACTCAATAAAGGATTATCCTAAAACCCAGTCTATTAATCCTATTTCCAGTTACATTGTGAGGGGGAGGGTACCAGATTCCCTGTGCCTATCCTGTGTTTGAAGCTTGGCCCCAAATAATGGATTTTCCTGGTGTTTATCTCTTTACTCTGTAAAATGCCTAAGGATGGGATTCATCTGCAGTGTAGATGTCTGCATCTAAGCAAGTCCTGGTTCCTTTTATAGTCAATAGATATCAATAGACACTCTGAGTGTGTGATTCATCCCATCTTAAGATAGACGTCTAATTTAGGTCAGGTGACTCACTCCCTGGAAGTACTTATTGACTATAAAGGGAATCTGAATGACTAACTCAAAGATTTTTAAAATGAGGTGAGGTGAAACTCATCCTACATGCTTCACATCTTCAATAGCCTTCTCCTTGAACAGTTACTCTCGCTGTGATTAACCCAGATGCTTCACAGAGCTTGCTACCATTTTTCAGCTCTCCTGTGAAACCATCACCAGCTTTCATTTCAGTTCTTCACCTGGGAAGACAGTCAGCCTTGCCAGTCTTCTTTTCTGTGGATACTTAATGACTCCATTATTAATTCTTCCTTGCTGTGATCACCCAGGACTCCAGTCCTGGTATCAAATACTGTTTCATGTTTTCATGCTTGCTTCCTGATCCAAGATGTTAGCTCACCTTTGGGTTTTTCTTACCTAGTATTAGGAAATGGTATAGAATTTTGAAGTTCCATAATATTAAATCATAACTAGTAAGAAATAATTGATTTGTTTGTTTTACATTGAGGATTTTCATTGGCCATTTTACTGGTTACAGCATGTAGCTTTCTTGCTATGTTATTTTAGCTCTACCTTCCTCTCTGGCTACACTTTTTCATCAGGGAAATCCCAGCGGAACTTGTATTTGTATTTTCGAAAATAAATAAAAGGTTTGAATTTTGGCCAATGTCTTCCTCCTGTAGTGAGGGAGAGTTGCTGACTGAGAGTCTCTGTCTCTCATGTGGTCACATAAATTAGAGTCCTGAGCAACGATGACAAGCATTCTGCTAGCCTGACAAACATTAATCTGGTTAACTCCCCTTCTTCCCACTCCTTCCTGACACAGAGGAAAGAAGTGCCTTTGGAGAAAGTTTGAGATGTGAAGTTTGATTTTATTGTAACTATAATGTGGCAAGGGGGTTTCAAGCAATTTCAGGAGTTTATGAAAAGTCCAAGCAGAACACAAACTACACAAAGCATAAAAGACTGGGGTTTTTGTTTGCTTTCTTTTACAATAAAATATTAAAATAATTATTTTGTAAAATCCTGAAAAAAAATTTCCACATCTTCACACAAATATTTAAATCTGAAAGTCTGAGATTCTCATTTAAAAAAAAATGAATTTTTCTGTAAAAAACAAACTTACTTGAACAATAAAATGAATTGCCACATTTAGGATTAGAATCTTATGGGGTTTTTTGTATTTGGTATGCAGTTATTTCATACAGTTCTCTACATCCTATTCAGGATGCATTCCTCATACTTAATAAAATGATGCACAGCCTGTGGATAGCTTCTTGTAATTTAGGAGGCAGACAGAACATCTGGAGGTGAAGTCACCTGAAGTCTTTTATCTATCAGGCATGAGTGTTTGTGATCGCTTCACTCCCTTTAAGGGTTCTACAAACTTCTTATCAGAGGTTCTGTACACTCTTGTTTTCATTACCAGCTTAAATCACATGATGATGGTGCTCTAGGAAATTCAAACCCCAGAGAAATATACTCTTCAATCTATCCCATTTGTCACATATTTCTTTTTAACCTGGTTTTATAAATACCTTTCCCTCAAAGGGAAGAGTTTTAAATTATTTTTTTTTAAGTAAGGGGAGTGTTTTGAAGATTCCGTATACAGTTGGCTTCAGGAATGAAAGTCTGTTGTTTTGGTCCAGAAAGAGTTTATATAAGGGATAAGGAAAGGAAAATATTCTTGAATAAACAACCCCCTCCTCTTAAGTTGATTTTTTTGGAGCATAAGGAAACATAATCAAGATATTCTGTTTTGATTAACCAAAAAAAAAAAAAAAAAAAAAAAAAGGGCAACATAGTTCATGGTATTTGTCTAATTTTCATAGTTCATTACAGATGTTATGCAAAACTGTGAGCTGCCAACAGCAAGTACAGTTTCTGCCCAGAAAATGTACAGACCCTATATTTTAAAAGAGAATACAAGGTCTTCCGTAGTATAAGTTTCAAAGTTATAGACATTTGACTGAGGCTATGAGTTATAAAAAAACCAAACAATCTAAAAGAACAACCCAAGTCTATCCCAACTCAATACCCACAGCTTTGAATTATTCCATTCTGAAATATCTTATTTAATTATATTTCCTCTGTCTCCTCTACTTCTTCTATAAAAACCAGAGAACTTACAGTCACATTTATCCTAATGTGTTAAACATCCTATGTAGTCTGTGAAGGAATAATTGCAGGCATGGCCTTATTTATTGGATCATCCTGGGGCACTTACCTGCTTGCAACTGCAGAACACTGTTGACAAACAGATAATTTTCTGCCACTGAACAAGCTCTTTACCACCCTGAGAATACCAAACCAGTAGTCATATAGTCCGTGACAAAAATATGCTTTTATTCTACAGTTCAGGTGTTGTGGAACAGTTTTACTAGAAGTTGTTTAGGACCTATAGAAATCCTACTGCTATAAAAAAGAATAATTAAGCCTCCACCAGCAGTTGTTGCTGTTTCAAGAGAAAGGGTGATCCATGTATTTGAATACTGAAAATTGCCACCTCTAAAGCCCACACTCAGCATCTTCACACTTATAGGTGGGCCAAAACTTCACAGATACCTTTGGTCAGCACCTTCAAAGTTCTGTTTATGCCAAATTTCTACAGCTATGTACACATGTGGAAAGTACCTGAGCCTTCATGGAGCAGAACATCTTGCTGCTTGTTGCTCATTCTTTTGCCCAGGTGACAGCCAAACCTCAACCAACACACATCCTCAGGTGTGCTGGGTGGCATTATGTCCCCTTGTGGGTGCTAAATGGGCAACTGCTTTCTTCTCTATCTTTAAATGAGAAGAGACAGATTTTACTCTCCTTACTCATAAGTCCTTGCCTCGTTATTTTTAAGAACACATGGTTTATGGAATGCAGCCTTACTCACTTGCAGATCAGTGTACACAACCTCTGTGTATTTATTTTAAGAACAAAGTGTAAAAACTGCCCCACTGAATATGACCATACATCCTTATAGTGCAGCATTCTGTCACAGACACTGGCCAATTAAAAAAAAAAAAAAACCTGGAAGAAAACTGTAAAGAACAGGGTAACCATTCATGGTGACAGACAGGAGAAAGGTCTTTTGCATACTGCTGGAAAGTACTAGGGGGTTTTACTTGATAAGTACAGGCATTGTGAAATGCATTGGGGAAGAGGGTGACAAAAAATAAACAGATCAGAAAGCAAAAAATAAAAAGTACTTTATTCATTTTAAGTACTGCACTTGGGAAAGACTACAGGGCAAAAGCAAGTGTGCATGATGACTGTGGTGAGGCCCAGTCCCTTTCTGCAAATGCTTTCCCTCTCTGGAGCCCTTCTCTGCTCCCGTATGATTCTCAAGATCTTTTCTGCAAGGGCAGACTATGTGCAGGATGCAGTCTGAGGTTTGTTTGGACTTTAAATATTTGGATTTATAAGCTGCATCTCTTTGTATGTCTTCATGTATATATGTCCTCTTTAAGCATGAAAATCAACCACTGCTGAAGCCAGTGCAATATCCCAGGCCTGAAATGTCAAAAACTAAAGATTTTTCAGTTGTTCAAAACAGTTTGAGTGGTCAGATTGCATAATATTTCTTCAATGTTTCTTTGATTAGCCTTTGTTTTATTTATTATTTCAATAATTTATTAACACATGCATTATTCTTGTCCCACAGAATAAGTGCATTGTTCAAAGGAAAATCCAATTAAAGTGGCTACCTGCAGCTATGTGTGTCACAAGTGTACATCCTTCCAAGACAAAAATCTAAACTCCTTTAGTGTACAACTGATTAATGGCAAGCAAATACTAATTTGTTTAGGAGAAGCTATTTTGATGTGACCAGAAATTTATTAACTAGACAAAGAAACCAGCTTTTGAATTTCTTACAGCATTTGCTTTTCATGGATTCCTTCCCAGTAGCATGGTTTTAGATTTATGGGATACTTAATATCTTTGTTTTACATTCCAGAAAAAGAGAGCTGATATAAAACAGAGATTAAGATATAAAAAACCCAATTCTTTTTACATTTTCTTTTTTTTTTTTTTTTTTTTTTTTTTTTGCATAAACAACAACAGTCAAGAATTTAGTACAAATTGCAATTGATTGCAGCAGATTTTTCCAGTATTTTTTTTAATTGCTTCAAACACCAGAGATTTATAAGTGATATCTCCGTCTGGTCAGGGACTCTTCCAATGCAGTACAATAAATTTTTATTTAGTAAACTAACCTTCACTGGCATTATTTATTATCCCAGTTCCTTTGACTCAGGATAATTTTAAGATGCAGCTGAGCATAGCTGAAGCAGCAGAGCACTTTAGCCAAAAAAAGTGCATTACCAAGTCACTGGTGTGTGAAAGAAAGCATAGCTGAGTGTGTCCACAGTGTACAATGTAGGGCACAATGCAGATGCTTGCCCAGGTTTTAGGCAGTACAGCCACACTGACATCCTTCTGCTGCTCTCTGGAGCTCAGGGCAAGCATGGGGTATGGCTTTGCTGTCTTGTATCATGAAGACAGGCCCCAGAGGCAAAGGGATTAGCAAGCTGCATCTGTGCATAAGAGTGTGAGAAATACCACAGAGGCAGAGGAGATACAGAAAAACCAGAAAAGCTGCCAGAAGCAGCACTGGGAAATGGCTGGCAAAAGAGGCTCAGGACATGGTGCAGACCTGCCGCCCTTATCTGAATCCTCCTGAGTGTAGGAAATGGCAGCCTGAGCATTTGCCACAAAGAGGAGTGAAATAGGAATGTTTAAAATGTTGGTTTTGTCTATCACTAATTCCTCATGAAGTGCAAAGAAGTGGCAAAATTTCTACAACTGTTTAATTGATGAGATCAACATTTTGCAGTGGAATTGCAAGGGTGACACAAAGAGAAACCAGTCTCTTAGTTCAGTTTAAGCTGCTCCTGCGAGTTGTATTTTTGAGAATTTTGTCAAAGAAACTGCCACCAATTATTTCCTATTTAACTGCTGACATTACTTAAATCTTTTAACTCACCATCACAATGAAGTTACCTCTTTCAGTTATTCATTTTGACACCTGTTTTAGAGGGTATTAATGCAAAGAAGAGTGATGGAATAAAACATGCATGCTAAGCTGATTAGATCAGTGCTCATCTCCATGGTTGCCCTGTGGTTGTTCTGGTAATTAATCTAACCGTAAACCAAATTATCATGCATGTGTTCCTCCTTCAGGCCTGTGTGCAGTCTGTGATGCCAGTTTTGTCTCTGGATAGTGGTCATGTAACAGGTAAGTCTTAGGTAGCTGGATAAGCTTCACCTGGAAGCCTGTCTTAAGCATCCATTGGGTTTGCTGCAGTTACAAGGGGGTGACAGAAGCTCTTCAGTCTTCCACAATGACACATTGAAATCATCTCCTTACGTGTGATGGAGTGGTCAGAGACAGCAAGTGATCTCCCGCTGCCTTGTCTACCTGTGCAAAGTTCAGCTCTCTCTCTGTGGGGCACACTCACCTCTGCACAACGTGCTCCTGGTCAGCATCCACTGGCAGTTCAAAGGGTGCAGGACCAAACAGAGCCTCTGCACATGGGGGCTGAAAACCACTGACTATTAGTGGGTGTCTCTCCTCCACATGAGCTGTTATAGTCTGTAAAAGACCAGTGTGTTTTCCAGGAAACGCTTTTGGAAAGAGGTCTAATAGCACCTATGACTAAGCAGCACCACAAAACCAACAGCTAGATTATTAAAAAGGGTAGACTGACCCTTTTCTTTGGAAAGCCAGTCTTTGTCATTGGAAACAGAAGCAGAGAGGGATTCAAAGGCAGTGACTTTATGGGAAATCCAAATCTTTCTCCCTTACTATTGAATTAAGTCATGCCCTTCATTAACTTCCCCCTAGACTTGCTGATTCTGTGTAAGGAAACCACATTTTTGTCTGCAGCCTCCAGGCCTTGGACTGCTTATTCTCTCACTGGCCTTGCAGTGAGAGATTTGCCTCTTCTCCCATGGGAGTCAGGTGGTATTTGTCTCACTGACCATCTATCACCTAAAAATTAAAGACCAAATCTAAATAATTTATCTTGGGTCCCTGCAGTCAATGGAAAATATTAGATGCCTACAAAGGACAGCTCATCTACCTATCTTAGACAATTATAGGGGAGTAAGATGAATTGCTGCTTCCCATTGACTTCCCCAGAGAGAATCAGGGTGACAAGTTTAGATAAGACAATTCATTTTTAGATGGCAAAAATAAGTAGAGGAATCTCACCCCACCAGAGTCATGGCCTCCAGCAACCATATTTTTTCTAAAAAAATGTGCTTTCTGTTGTCAGTGACATTATTTGTTTCTTTTCCTGGTGTAAGTCAGATGAAGTCAGAGTCACTGATACACTGATATCCCAGCCAAACTATGCAGGATCAACATACAGTAGGTTTTCATGGCTGGCCAGAACATGTTCTTCATATTAGTATCTTTTTTTATTATGACTTTTCTGTGGTCTTCTGTGTATCAGTGTAGCAATTTCCAAATATATGATTTGAAAATCTAGTTTTATTATTTAGTTGCAGTTCAGTTTTTCTCTTACAGATCTGATACAGCACAAAGGTGCATATGCAAACATACATTAATATAAATGTCTATATAAAACCAATGAAAGATATGTGCCTTCTGCAAATGTTTTGCTGTGTTTGCAGTTGAAGTGGCTGCTGCCCCATTTCTTGCAAGCAGTAATATGAGCTGCAACTATAAAAGTTAATGATTGTTTTTTGCCACCAAAAAAAAATCAGTTAACAAAAGCTGATTTTCTTCTAAATGAACTTCATTAATAGTAACCTGCACACTTTTTGAGTGGGGGTGTTGCTGGAATAATGATTGAGAGTGGAATAGAAAAGGTACTGGTAAATAAGGAATGTTTTACTTTAGGATGGTTAGAAATACAGCTGGCAAGAGGAAAGGCAAAGTGCTGGCTCAGTTTTCTGATATTAAAATTGCCAGTAATTCCCCATTTCAAGATCTGTAGTGTCAAAAGGACAGAGCTTCCTAGAAGTGAATGTCTAATAGCACAGATAATATGTATTGCTTTGCTCTTTTTGATGCTTGCCAGATTTTCAACAATACTTGAAAGGCCAAGTAGGATTTTTAGATTAACAGGGCCAAGATAAGGTTTGGAAATTCCATCATTTTCTTGATTTTTGGGTTTTTTTGTTTTTTTTAACCACTGGCTAAGTGAATAAGTTGACTTCAGGGTACTTTTTTTTGCATGAGGTTTTTGCAGTGGCAACCACATAGGATTGGGATTTGAGAAGCTTTCAGGAACATAACAGCAAAAGATAGATTGGAGAGAAAACCCCACTCCCATTTCCCTGGGCAGCATATGATGTATTATTAAATGACTACTGCTTTCTAAACATGATTATTGCAATTAATTGTAATTAATCAGTTTCCATCACCTTTGTGTCAGAATTCTGTCAAGCCTGCAAACCTTTATTTTGTGAATATGTATTCAGGGCCATTTTATGTGTTCATTATTGATTGAGGGACCATTAAGAGCCAATCTTTACATATTTTGACACAGTAATGGTTTGTGATGTAATTCTATACTCAGGAATTTTTACATGGTGGCAGGTGTTGTCCAGGAACCCCTCATAATATGTATTTTTTATGATATATTTTGAAAGTCCACATAAAACTATTCTCACTTGTGCAAATGCACATTGCACAAGTTATACTTCTGATGTGGGAAGGAAGACAAAAAAGCAGACACATTTTCCATAAGAGGCTGGAGATCAGTGACTCATCTTGGAATATTCTACAGATGAATTAAAGTTCGTCTGCTTTAAAATATATAGAACAGCATCTCATTTCAGTTACATGGCTACACACAAAATAGATTGGGTTTCTTCTCTTTCAGCTGCTGAGTTTTGTACAGCACAGCATGGCAGCAATCCCCACATTAGTAATAAAGAGAATTTAATCTACACGCTATAGGAATTCTGGGAGAGATCCTATATTTAGGCTGTACTCCACTTTCCATTACAAAAGATTATTGTGACCTTTTTATGAGAAGCCATAATGCCTCCTTTGTATATAGTAGACTTTGACTTTTGGCAAGGAAAACAAATGCCTTTTCTGGAGAACTGGCTGGCTTTTACGCTACTAACATTTCCCACTTTCCTCCTGACTGAGCTCCTCAGGAATATGTTGTCTGCACAGCAAAGCAGCAACAAGCTACACAGCCTCATCTAAAGCTGGGCTCGTGCCACCAGTGGGAGGGGACCCAGGCTGCAGCCCTACTCCTTGCCCAACACATGCTCACCCTTCCACCCACCTGCATCTGACCAGCAATGCCACACGGGCAGCTCTGGAGAAGAAGAAGGGACATGGCTAACAGTGGAGATTATTGATTTTCACAAATTTTTTAGCTCGTTTGTGATGGCCCACAGCAGAGATGGAAACCTTACCCGATAAAAATTTGGGAGTCACGTTCTCAGCTTTGTAAAACCACAGCCAAAAATGACCCAAATTATTTAAAGATATTCAGCCAGATTTTGATGTGTGACCAGGCAAATCACTAACTCTGAAAAGAGTATTATTGAAGACTACGGGCACAGTAATCTGCAGCTAGCTCACTGGAACATGATGAAGCAATAAAGCTAAATGATTGTGTGCATGTGTAGTTATATATCTGAGTCCTCTGCCAGTAACATTTATGATAACAGTACAATGCATTCAGACACAGTTTCCTGACCAACAGTCTCACTGTCCTTCAGGAGTCTGCATTGATGGATCCCCACAACAGCCTTGGGAGAGAGGCCAGTTTTGTTATCCTAAAATTACAGGAGAGGAAAGAGAAGCACCAACAGTTCAAGTGACTCGTGCATGGTCCAAGCCAGGAACAGGAGCCAGGAAGCAAATGTACTTTGATTTAGGACGGGTGTGCCTCCAAGTGATTACAATTCATGTTGCTCCTGCCTACGCCTGGGGTGCTTGGCTCCGTGTTTTCTGATCCTGACTGGGGCTAAACCGCAAGACCATTCTTAGACATTTGAATGATAAAGAACAACAAGAGGAAAGACTTTCTGGTGGTTAGGGTGCTAGCCAAAGCCTTTGCAAGACCTGGGTCTGACAACATTCTTCCATGCAGTTCCTGGCAGAAGTCCTCAAGACCTCAATGATCTTAGAGGTCTTTTCCAACCTTGACGATTCTGTGTAGGTGCCTCGGCTGGGACTTACGGCAGGTCTCTGGTGCTCGCCTAGGCAGTACCCCAAATCCTGCTACAGCAGCCTCCTAAGTGCATGGCTAGAGCTGTTTGGTTTTTTGGTGAGGCCCAGAGTTACACTAGAGAAGGTCTGTTTGCCCCCCCACTTCTGGGCTTCCCTGCTCCTGCGGGTGCTGTAGCTCCTGTGTCACTCTGTTGGTGCATGGAATATATGTTCAGTATGGGCACTATGTAATTCCAGTCGTAGCGTGGTTTGAATGTCAGACAGCAAGTTGCTCGAGTGCAGAGATGTATACGGGGAGGCAAAAGGGAGGAGACATTCCATTTGCTTATTATTTTCTTGGTTGCTGAAGAAAGTGCTGTTTGCTAATTAATAGCACAGTTCTGTGCCATATTTCACAACTTCCCTGTATTTATTTTCATGATGACTTCCTTGAATCACATCCTAGGCTTCAGCACACATTAACTTCCTAGTGTGCTTCTTTCCTGTACTTACTCTCAGTGAAGCAGATGACTGGGAAAAAACTCCACAAATCAACCCATTAAAATTGCTGTCAAATCCATATGGAATAGATTAGGTTCTTAACCCAATTATAGTGAAGTTTCAAGTATAGGCACAATGGCAAAGCTAACAAGAATTTAGGAGACTTATTCTGATGAGATTTGATATTCATCTGAATGGCAGCTTGGCTTTCAACCACAGTTTGGTTTTGGAATCCATTGAAGTTCTCGTAAATTTCAGCAAGACTGTGTTTGAGTCTTTGCATTTGACCCACCCTGAGCAGTGGCACAATTGTATGCTTCACAATTGTATGCACATTTCAATTCAAAATAGAATGGAGTATTTCTGGCACACAAAGAGAAAATGATAGTATCAAAGGGTACTGAAATTTGTCTATTGTCTTTACAGTTACATAATTTGGAGAAAAAATGTTCACATATGTAAATGCTAAGAAATGGATTATCATGTAAGAAGAAGCCACTGTGAAAATGTAGGTTATGCTATTTGTAATACCTTGACTTTCTTCAGAGCAAAGAATAATAGTGATTTACTTTCCTCTGCAAGAAATAAAATAATATTGCCTCTGCTTTGGTTTGAGATTTTGCATGTTTGAAAATTTGGTGTGAATTTATGCTTCATAATCACATGTGAACAGACTAAAATTTCTGTGACATAAAAATTACTTCCATCTCTGGAAGTATTCAAGGCCAAGTTGGATGGGGCCCAGAGCAACCTGCTCTAGTAGGTGGTATGCCTTGCCCGTGGGGGGCGAGGTTGGAGAGCGATGATTTTAAAGTCCCATCCAACCCAAAGCATTCTATGATTCTGTGAGTCTATGATATACTGACAGTATATATTGTCTGTATTACACAGAGATAATAAAGCTCCTCTGGCTCTGTGTGGGATGAAATGACTGATGCAGTCCATCTAGGTAATGCATAATGTCTCTGGAATACACACCTTTACAGTAATTGCCTGCAGTTGTTATGCCAGATTTAAGGATATGTGTAAGACATAAATGCACCAGAACAGAGTTCTTTCAAAATAGATACTGAAGCCAGGGAAGTAGTTTCTGAATGTACTTTGCTGCAGGATGAATATGAATAGCATAGTGCTCAAAACATCCATGAAATGAAATTCTTTGGAAAGTATGAACTGCATATATAAGGTTCTGTAAGACACTGAAATATGCCTATTTCAGCATGCATGTATATTTGCAATACATAACAAGTGCCAGGGATTTTTTTATTTTAAGGCTTCAAAACATTTTATATAACATGTTTACATTGTCATTCCAGCAAAGTAAGCATCAGAAAAGAACATCATGAGCTTTATACATAAATCATATTTCAAATGTACAGTAATTTCACGATTACAAGACGCACCTGATTATAAGCCGCTCTGTCATTCGCAGTGAAGACCCACGTGCAACAAAGTTGCCAATTAGTAACAGAATTGTAGGATCGCGGGGTTTACTGCCTCGGCTCTGGACAATGGGGGCATAGCACGCTCGGGGCTGCTGACGGGGCCAGGTGGCCCAGCTCAGCGCTGCCACTCAGCAGGGCCACTCAGGGCTGGCCACCACTGCTGCCACCATCGGGGTTGCTCGCCCTGGCCTGGCACTTCCCCGTGGTGGGAGGCAGGCAGGAAGCCCCCCACCTCTTCCCCATGCTGCCAGCCCAGAGCCCGGCTCCACCCAGCGCACAACAGAGTAACCAATTTGTAACAATTGTGCAATCCCGGGTTTTACTGGCAGGTGCTCAGCTCAGCACCTCGGCTTCCACTTCCGGGTTTGGAAATTTCAGAAATTTTTTCATATATTAGCTGCTCCTGAGTGTAAGCGCATTTCCAGGGTGGGATCAAAATTTTAGTCAAAATGGTGCATCTTATAATCGTGAAATAACTGTCCTTATTTGATAAATTATACATGTATACAAGTTTGACAGAGCTGCAATTGCTTGCACTTTCCTCCTGGACCAATGAGTGAGTATTTTGCTATCCCTCTTTTTATCCCTTTGTGCTAATTATTACATTGTGCTCCAGTACTGAAGGGAAAGACATGCTGATACTGAGACCTTTGCTGAGGAAGTGTAGTGCTATGGGAAAACATTTCTTAAGGAAACCTCCAGCTTTTCTCAGAATGGGAGTCTACAAGTGCACATCCTTTGTGGATACTGCTAGCAGTGCTCCCAGCATTTCCCTTGCATGCCAGATCATGACTAAAGAACACCAGTTTTACTTCCATGCTTATTGAAGCCATGTATGCCATACACTTAAGCCAGCTGTTACAAGAGAACAATTAAAATGGCCTGCGGCAATTTGCTTTTTTTTCTGGAAGACTTTTATGCAACACAAAGTACATCCATGCCACAAATTAATTCCATATATGGAAGAGAATTCTTGAAAACTCAGGGGACAATTTCTGTAGACTTTGACACTGAGGTGTTCTTACATGCCAAAGGACCAGCTCAGAAGAGTGAGGGAAAGAAGACTAAATCCTCCTATTTCTGTAATAACTGGAGTTTAGCTGTCAAAAAACAAGGTCCTTATGTGTAAACCTTCTTTATAACGGCAATTCTGTGAATATTTAAGTGGGAATAAAAACCAACTAAAATTAAATTACACTTTGCATCTGGAAAAGGCTGAAAAATTATGTTCTAGAGTTCTCTAAATGATATCCTGGCTAAGAGTATTATTTATAGCATAATAATGAGGTAGACAGAAAGGAAGAAAAACCTAAACTGAAAATCAGCCATAATAACTCAGTGTATTCTTAATGCCTTCTTCTTGTCCCTTGGCTGGGGAATCTTCCTTCTAAAAGTTGCTGCATCAGGTCCTACACATGTCCTGCTATTTTTAGGCTTGCAACAGGCTGTTTACAGGGGATTTGAAGTCTGGCAATCTAGATACCCTAGACACAGTTGGAATGCTCACGCCTCTCCACAGGTTACACTTGGAATTAAAAACTGCGATGTGGCTCTGTCATTCAAACCTTATAGTGTCTGGCATTGGGTATCAAAAAAATCGTGATGAAATAGAGCACTGTGGTTTTAATTTAACCTACTTACTGCCAAAAATATTCATGGACAACTTGCTGGCCAGTGGGCAAGGAAAAAGTTTTTGGTTAGTTTCTATTTAAAGAGTATAGTTTTGGTTCAGTTAGGAATCACAGGGTTTTGGGGGCTTTTTGGTTTTTTTTTTCTTTTTGGGAGGAGGTTAATTTGGCAGCATATCTTCCTTTTACAATAGTATTTCAGACATTCACATTCAGTATTTACCAGGCACTTCTTGAAAATTGGTATTCCATCCCTTCTCAAGCATGGATTTCAGCAAATTTCTCATTCTCCATTACATGTAATATTATACTCATCCACATGACCAGTGTATATGAACTGACAAGATCAGTATAACAAGACATTTTAAGTTCTCAGATACTCTTCACCATTATTTCGACAAGCTTTTCAAATGAAACATCACCACTATTTTGAAATACCTTTAAAAATTAATTATAAATTATTTGTAACATTGAATTCATACAACTTCAAATTGTTCAAAGCATTTTATCACCGGGTTTTCTTTTTTTAATAACATGTATTGTATGATTGATTCTGTGATTTGTTGTAAATTTTTACAAGTCATCAGAATAAATTTTTTTTTTTATCCTTTTTGTTTTTCAATATTTTCATATTGTGGGAGTGGAATTTTTAGGGCATTCTGTCAGTTCCCATTTGAATTTACTTAGTCGTGTAGTCCACATATGCCTTTAGCATAGGTGCAATTTGCTTCAGTAGTCATAGGAGTAAAGACTACATTACAGTGAAAGAATTTGGTGTTAGTTGTTCCTGTTGGATTTTCACCCAGAAACACAAAGCAGATGTGATGTTATTATTATCTGTCAAATACTCTACCTTGAATTCTGTCATCACTGTTTGATATAAACTGTAAGCTGGAAACAAATGGAAGGTTAATGTTGATTTTAGACAGACCTGAGAAACTTGTTTGTGTACTTAGTTCCAAAGTGCTGAAATTTGAAGCCTGAAACCTTAAAGACAGGTCAATGGGAATTTAGCATCTGAATGTCTTTGAGGATCTGAGCTTTGGTGCTGTAAAAGTGGAGCTTTTTATCCAAAGGTAGGCCTAAGGCCACTGTCTTGATTTATAGATAGCCCCTTAACAGCTCTGATCTTACAGCCAGTCATGCCCTGTGAATGCCAGAATACAGCTTTAGGGTCCCACAGCACTTAGCACTGTTTGGAAATGTTGGTTTTTCTACTCGGTTTCTAAAACACCACCTCTGTCAGAGGCAGGGGGTAGGATGGGAGCACATGTACTTTGCTTTGTTTTCCCTCCAACTTGAACTCTGTGTTGTGAAACACAATCAGTCTGGTCATGGTCTACACAGCTGAGCTTTCCTTAGAGGCAGGAACATTCCTCTGAAGGCAACAAGCATTAAGATGATGTAAGGGGGTTTCCAACCCCCGTGGGTAACACTGGCAGACAAAATGAGGCCTGAGAAGTGCACTTACCTTTTCTGACTTTCCAGAAAGCCAAGAGGAAAAGTCTAGTGGAACAAAGTCTGTAGTTGAAGGACACAAATAGTTTTAATGTGCAAGCACTTGTACAATATTGCTATCTCTTAGATACTCTCCTGCTGAGTATGAAGAATATCTGTGTCTACAGTAAATAAGGTAAAAATAACATCTTCTGGTAAGTGAGCTGCTCCATCCCCACCACACATCTCTGACAGAGAGAATTGCCTTGTGTAGCCTCATACAATAACTCCAGCTTCTGCAGCTGTCCCTCTGTCATCCTCAGCCTGTGCCTCCTTCCCCAGGTACTGATAGCACGTAGCTCATGCATGAGCTAACTACCCAAGTATTTTGTCAGTATTTTGATCAGCCTTTGCACCTTGCCCAAAGTTCTCTGTTGTCACAGCTACATTTCTAGCTTTGCCTGAACTAATGAGCAGCTCTGGTATGTTTACCTGAGCTTTATCCCCTGCGACTTATCCTCTGTGTGTTTCTTCCTTGCTTTATTAATTCATTTTTTTAATGCACAGGGTCCCTGGCAGGTAGGCAGCTCAGGTAGGTGCTGACAGACAAGTTCCCTGTCCCCAACAGCCTTTTCTGTTCCCAGATCTGGGACTATGGCTGCTGTAAGCACTTGCTCTGAAAAGTCACTCTGAAAAAGTCCAAATTGCCTTCTGGTTGGTGCTTTCAAAGGCAGACATCAGGTTGGGGAGGACAGTCTCGACAGTCTGCCTTGTAGATAAAACAAACAGAAGCCTAGCTTTAAGTGTCCTGAACCTGTTCAGGAGGGGTGGTGAACCTCATTAGACTAAAATTAGGCTATCTGTGCACAGCCTTTGCATCCTTGTGCAGCAGTCCCATCACTACCATGCAGTCCTCATAGCTTTACCTGAAAAGATTCCTGTTTCTCTTGACAGTCTCGTGTGCTGAGGAGGAGCCATCACAGCTTTGGCATGAAAGCATATCCTTATCAATCAATCCTTTAAACAATTTCAAATGAGAGACATGCCTGCCTTACCACGACAGGGTCTGTAGGATCTTACATTCCTACAGACTACTGAGTGTAGGGATGCTTGAAAAACCTAACAGATTCTCCACACACTACTGGAAAAGCAGTGCAAGCTCCACAACACCTGTTTCAAGTAGTTCTGGGGAAAGGGTCTGGACTACTCCCATCAGAAAGAAGCAAGTTAAATTTTCTCCTACAGAGAGAGAGAGACTAAATCTATCATACATGTACCTGTAGCTACCTTCATGCTGACTGCCATGTTTTCATGTGACCAAATATCCAGAGAAGAAAAGAGGAGGAGAACCCAAGGAGGAAAGAAGGGACTGGGGCAATCTTGGAAATGATTTCTTCCAGGCACAGTTGAGCCACTGTTATCCAACTGCTACAGGTGTACCCTCAAAAATACTTGGGGATCATTAAGAAACTGGCTGTGACTCCTGCCTGTAGGCATAGTGCTGGAAATGGCAGGCTGCATAAAAAGGCAATGATACTTTGCTCCTGGGAGAGAGCAGCAGAAGGGACCAAGTTTTTGTGTGAACCTACTGGAAGGCTCTGTAATGTCCTCCTGAGGAATTAACAGCACATGAAATCCATGACACTTTTGTTGTCTGTTTTCTGTGCTCCTCATTCTGCATTGCACTGGAGTTAATGAACCCAACAGTGGTGCCATAAATGTATCAGTTCATTGTAATGGAGTGCAAGTATCCCCTAAAGATACTTGAAAGTGCAGTCCAGTTCACCATAAGAGGAAAGTAATAACCTTTATCCTCCAGATATCCAAACAAACTTGTTTCATCTCCATGATATGCCGAGAGCTTTTTGTCTTCTGGGAGTGTTGCTTCAGCTGCCTTTTCTCAGCAGCAGCAGCAGCCCAGAGAGGGAGAAGAGGTGATTCTTGAAGTAAACACATGTCAAGCCTTTCAGGAGTTTATAGATTAAAAACAATACTCTCAGTCTGAAACAAGGAAGTTGTGACTACAGATGTGCATGGAGGAAATGCTACAATTAATAAGGACTGTGCTCCACCTTCAAAAAAATCAATAGGCTAAGAGGGGTCATAGGAGCAAGTTATGTGAGGCATCTGCAAGGAATGTGCTGTTGCCTCTGTGACATGTTGAGGACACAGAGCAATGGTGATTCTCGTAATTGATAGGAGAAGGGAAGTATGGAATATGGTGGGTGAGATAGCTGCAAAGGGTAGAGGGCTTCTGCAGTTCTTTAGAAAGTTGCCACCTCCTTGAATTCATCTGGAGGAGTGAAGATTGGTCAGTTGTAAAATTCAGGTCTGATGTTAACTCAGAACACAATGTCACCTAGAACTGAATGCAATTATGCTACCTTTGTTTCTTGCAGAATTTAGGCCAGTGACAGGTAATATACTCCAGGTAACATCAAGCCATTTTCACTCTGATGAAAATCATGCTGAAGTTACTGACAAGCTGCTTTCCCGGAATCCCAGAAGCTCTTCAGGGTAACAGGTTCCTTTTTCTGCCTGAAAAACTCAGACTTACTAACACATGTTCTGAGTGTGCTGATAAGCGCTGCACAGACCCCACTAAGATAAACTTCTTGCCTTTCTGAGTTATTATAATTCTATAGAGAGAAAGTCAGTCTGTTTTTAATGAGTACTATTAATATCTCCTTTTGTGAGAATAAGTCATCTAATACCCTGAAGCCAGAGGCAGTTAGGTTCTTGCTTGAGACGTCGTATCATCCTATTATCATTTTCATCTGGCAAGCAAATGCAAAGACCTAGAATAAAACAGTGGATTAATTACACATTTTCAGTGTGATTCCTAATCTCATTAAAACTTTCTCAGACTGAATGGTATGGCAACATCAGCTATTTGTTTCTCATTAATGGAGGTCAGACTCTCAAATCCCAGCGTCTCTGGAAAGAGGCAGTACCTGGCTCAGGCTGCCTGGACTTCTTTGCTCAGGACACTGCAAGAGACAGATATGCCCATCCTGCTGTGTCCAGGCATCTGCTCTGTTCCTGTGAGGTTCCTTCTCCCTCCTGGTCTGGATTTGAGTTTTCCAGGTGACTGTCTCTCAATGAGAGTGACTCCTTGTATTCATCCCATGGCTTTTACATTTTGTATGCTAAGTCTTGTTAAATGACTGTTTGGGAAAAGTGATGTTTAAATTAAGGCAGGAGTTTGGTGCTCTTAAGGAAGTTCCATCAGGGGTCAGGCAGGTTGTGCTCTGGCAGTTATAAGTTTTGAAAGGAAAAGTAGAATCTGCATGCTTTCATGTAGTTTACGGTTTCATTTCCTTGCTTAGCCTTGATTTGGATACATTGCGTATGTAGCAGCCTTGTGAGCTTCACAAGCAAGATTTCTGTGTATAAATTATAACAACTTTATTATTTCCTGGGTAATAACATTAAATTCTTAAAATGTCATCTGGATGCCAAACACTTAAAATTCAAGATGTAGTGCATTTAAGAAAGACTCTTATCTTGCATTACAGAAATTGTGCTTTTTCTTTAAGGCAAACAGTTATCCCTGAAGTAATTTACAAGTAGATATTTTCAGTTGCCTTAATCAAGCTTTTTAATATACATGCAAATTGAAGCTGCAAAATGTTTGGATACACAAAAGCAAGAAATAAGTGCACATACTGTCTTTCTTTTTAGATACTGTATAAGCGCACAGTGAACATTTTTATAAATATCAGCATAAATGCATGAAAAAACTAAAAAATGCTTACAAGTAATTTGTAAGCTGAGTTAGGACTTAAAAGCCTCATTCAAAGACAAAGTAAAAATGAAGACTAAAACCACCAAAGAACAGGGCACTGAACAATGGGATTAGGCATTTACAAAAAAAAAAAAGGACATTCTGTAATTTCTTGTTTTGAATCTTTTTGTGGGTGGAATCCTGGCTCGACTGCAGTCAATGGGAGTTTTGGCATTGACTTCAATAGACCTGAGTTTCACCCTGTGTTTTTAGGATAATTCTTCAAGGGATTTATAAGACATAATTTTAAATCATAACAGAAAACACCCTCTAAGGAAGCTACTAAATATTTTTTTGGGAAGAAAAATTATTTTAAGTTGGGAGCAATTTGAAATAGTCTTCTAACTAATTTTCATTTGCTCTTCTTGTTTAATTCAAGCTTGAGTTTTAGACAACAACGGGAAAAACAAAAATCACGTGACTGTGTATGCATCAGGATTTTTCTTTTATGAGACTTCTAGAAAAGTTGCAGCGGCCAAATTTTTCAGTTTTACATTTGCTGAACTTTAATGAACTTGGTACCCTTACCTATTAGATAAGAACCACATCTCATCACTAGTCAGGCAGATAATTAATGGTTGCAACCGCTGTAATAAAAACTGATATTAATCCAACCTGCCATGGTCTGTTTGTTATTGTGAAGCAACTCGTGTATGACAAGCTGACAGCAAAATGTGGAAGAAGCAGCAAGGTATTCATGCAGATGGTTGGTGTTGGTGAGTGACATTCTGCCTTGGTTAACACTATCTGACACAAAGCAGGTAGCCATGTGTTTTCAAACGCCTGCTTAAAGCTCTATGGTAGACAAATAGGAGCCTTTATGTCGACTTCCGTGTGCTTTGAAGTCACTAATGAGTATGTTTTTGAATAACACAGAGTGTGAAATCTCAGCTGAAGCAGTAAATACTCAGCATTAGGGTGACCATTTTGCATTCTTCCTCTTTCCCTCTACTTCCTATTTTTGTGGTTTTCTGATGCTGTGCTTTGTTGGTGATTACAGTATAAGATCTTTGAGACAAGGAGAATGTGTATTTATGTATACACAAACATATGTGTGTCTGTGTATCTGTGTTTCTTTATGTAGTATCTCATTTGTTCTGAGTCCTTTGCACAATCCTGAGTTTCTCAAAGCCCAGATATATGGTCCTGGTGGCAGCATGCCTTAATGTTCCTGAGTTGTAAAAATACAGGGTTTTTTATTGATCAGCACTTGTACTTTGTTTTAATGCCAGTTACATTAAAGCATGAATCCTGTGTGCTAGTTAAGATCAAGATAATTTTCAAGGAAGTGTTTGCTTAAGGGCCATGGAGTTGTACCAGGAGATTAATGCAGTGAATTGTTCAGATCATCCTCTTCAACTGTTTAGTAATACCATTCTTCTGCAGCTCTTACCAGAGGGGTTTGTTCATCGAGGTCAACATTTTCAGCCTAAGAATTAAATTTAGATTCTTCAGTCTATATTTATGTGTCTAAATATAAATGGTTTCATTTTCAAAGGTGCAGATTACTCCTGACTGGTGCTGACAGCATCTATTCCCATCTTCCCTGCTAGAATTATTAGCAGGTACCTTCGTGCCCTGCTGTGCCAAGCAGGGATTCCTGACATGCAAACACATGTAAATACCATGAGTGCCATCTGACAAATGTAAAAAGACCAAGATGAGGAAGGTTGTATGGACCCACTTCAGGGGAAATGAGTAAGTAAGCACAGAAGCTGGGAAGATCAGAGCAAAGTCTGATTGTTAGATTTTTTTATAGCAATGAAGATCTGGTTAGACAACAAGTAAAAATGAGTCACTTGATGCAAACTAAATCTTGATTAATGGAGTGTGCAGTTACCAAAGCGCCTTTTCAAGGAAATGTGTGCTCATGTCAGAGGAGAGCTGCAAAAAGCAGTAGTTTTGTTGACTTCAGCCTAGGAGAAACCTTAATGCTGAAGGACAAAGCTGATTGTCCACATTGAGTTCTATTGATGCATTTGCATATGGACAGGTACAAAATACCTGATCTAACTGGAACTGCTCATCTTTTCCTTGCGTGATATGAGCTGGTGAGAACCAAGAACCATCAGACAAAATGTGCAAAAACACCAGCAAATTCAGGTCAATAAAATATTGCCTCTCCAAAGAAAGTTGGCCAGTTCAGGTAAAAACACTTTCAGTTCCAAACTCTTGTACATACATGTTATTGTTCAGGTTCATGGATATCTTTGTTACCAGACATCTTTGTAGCACAAGTCTCCTCTTTCCTGCCACCACTCCTCAGTTTTAGTTCCATTGTAAGGGTAGATTATGATACTCTTTGCCCCCCTAAATCTCTATTATTAAAAAAAACAGGACTCATTCATGCTTCAGATGAGAAGTTATTACCTGAAAAATGCTAGAGGTCTTGTAGTCTTTGAGGGTATTTGGAACAAACCATTACTGTTTGCAGACTAATTGTTTGGTGAGAATAAGGCAAGCTACTTTAATGACAGCTTGTGAAATAACAATCTATGATATAGTACTTGGATGTAGCAACGACTGCGTTTCAAGCCAAGTAAAGAAACTGTCAGTATCTTGTGCGTGAGAAGCTTGTAGATACCCTGAGGTGACTTCATATAATTCTCAACCAGCAGGTAGCTTCTTGCATAGCTAATCATGGCATCAGTGCCTGGAGCAAGTGGAGGTGGTTGACAATGTACTTTAGTTTTAGATGAATTCAGCTCCTTTTGAATATCATTTTAATTCCCCTTTCCAGTTTCTAAAGTAGGCATTTACATGCTTTATTTTTGCAAAACACAGAAGGTAACCTTGGGGAGGAGAAAGCGTAGCTTGAGTTTAAAAAGCAAACAAATAAAGGCAACCCAAGAAAGCCCCTCCAAACCCAAACCTGATTTTGATATATCTTATTATTGCCTTGTAGAGTTAGGAAAATAGCAAAAAAAAATTTATTCTTTTTCTCTCTTCGTGAAATATCTCTGAAATATTTATGAAAAAGCTCCAAGTAAGTAAATTTGAGCATATAGGTTATTCACAAACTACTTAAACTCTAAGCACCTCAAACTCTGCTAGAAACTATGCTGTCTGCCTAGTTGTGTAGTACATTAATGTCTGCTACCTCCTAGAATTACTGTCATTGTTATAAAACAAGAGGAATACAAGAGGTTTCTAGATGACTGTCCAAAAACTCTTCTTTAAAACAGAAGGTCAGTCCTTAAAACAGCCTGTAAGAAATGTCAGATGCAGAGAGCTCTTTAATGGGATTAAAGATGGGTAAGGACTTAAATGGGTAAGCACTTAAATACTTACCTTTGAAAAACCCATTAATTCATACCTTTTAACACCTTTACAATCAAGGGCTTGAGACTTTTGTTTCTCAGTTATACTCTTGTTATGCCAAATAACAGCACATTAACACTGCTTTGACACTTCATAGCAAAAAATAAGGGAAAACAATGGCTTGTTTTCATCTCCGTGAGAAATATTTAAAAACGTATCAAACTGGATGTTTTGTTCAGTGAATGCTGGGAAAAATGTTTGACTCTTTATTCTCCCTCTGCTATTGTCTTCACTATACCTAGACAGAGACACAGTCTGAATTCTGAAATGGTGTGAATGTAGCACAACTTGTGTACTCATGTAAAAGCAGGTAGCTTGCTAAAAACTTGGGTTTCAGCACCAGAGCTGACATTGCTGGGCAAGTTAAATCCTTGCTTCATGCCATTGGCAAAGAGAATAAAAATTATGAGAAGGACTATGATCTTACAATCATGTTAAAGCCCCATGAAAGTCGGTCTCAAAAATCAAGTCACGTAGACAAATAATTCACCACCAGCCTTTCCTTGCTGCACAGATGTCCTGAATTCCCCACTATGTTTGCAGAGATTTTCCAGAGCTCTACCTTCTTTCTTTGCTTTTGGATTATCTCTAGCTTTACATCTCCTGAGAGCTATTTTCTCCTCATCTGCCTATTGGGAGCAGAATGGACAATGCAAAGGTTATCTGCTGCTAAGCTCTCCTCTGCAGACAGACTCGAAAGGTGCTCGTGACAAAGAGCAGCTCATCATTCAGGCTCATTATGCTCCCTTGTGTATCACTTGGGGGTCACTGGGGAAGTCAGGAGCTGGCTGAAACTTTCAGAAACTTTCCAGAAGCCTCCATGGGCTTTTTTGTCTCTGTGTCCTCAGCAATCTTGGATACAATGCTGGTGGAGTAAGTCAGTGTTCAGAAGGAGAAACAGGAGGGAAGGGTGCTTTCCATGTAAATCTAGTTAAAACTTCATGCATGAAGGGCTTAAGAAATCTGGTGGAGTATGAATATCTGCAGAGACTTTTTTTCCTTCCCTCTGGAACATTGTCTGGCTGGTTAGGTGTAGCAGTTGAAACCTTCTCTTCTGGGAACAATATTAATGGTCAGAAACTTTTATAGTGTGAATGCAAATTTAGGTTGCTGAAAATGGAAAGTAAACACAGGAGCTGGATGAGATACCAGTGCTGGCTAGCCAAAAATCCTCAAGAAATAAGCCATTTTTTTAGAGCAGGAAAGATTTTTTTTTTTTTGCCTTTGGCAATAGAAGGAAATGTGAGTCTATCATAAGACACTCAGAGCTACTAATTATAATTTGTTGCCATCTTCTTGAGGAAATATTGTGTTTATATAAAAAAGGCACATAAAATGTGAAAAAATTCCTCTGATCGAATACCTGATTTTTCAAAGGATATTAAAACAGATGATATGGCCTTCTTCCTTCAATAATAGATCAGATTTCATTTATTGTCCTCTTTCCCTGCATTTTCTCCCACTGAAAACATGAAGAATGCAAGGGAAAAGTGACTAAACAGACCAAATAGTGATCTTGTAACAAGACTTTATCTAGAACAAAGTATCAAAAGATTCAAAAGTTGAGAAATATATTTTCCAATCATTCATAAAAATTGCTGATGATTTTTCCAGCGAACGAAGAGCATAAAAATCCACCCCCAAAATAACAGCGAGAGACAGAAACATTGAATGGAAAATCCTAAATAAAGCAATTTTTTTTTTCCCATCAGAAACAAAACTTCATTCTAGAATTAAATGAAAACTGTCTAACTGGTTTTGAAAGCATAATATTTTATCAGATATCCTAAGAAATTGAGTCATTTGGCTCAGTTCATCACAGCCAGTTATAACTGTGAAGCAGAGTAGCCTCAGAAACAGTCAGGAAGTCACAGAGGACTGATCATCCGCAGATAATCTGCAGGTCATGACTGAGGTCATTTAGCACAAAACAATCACGATTTTTTGTTGGCATTATGAGATCAACTCCCGTAATATGATTTCTATTTGGGCATGAGCAAGTACTTGTATGTTTTTATGTGCCAAAATGAATGAATGTTTCAGACCTTGTCTGGTCAGAACTTTGGTGTGCCTGTATGAAAAAGTTGTGGTGTGTGCAAAGGTGATAACACACAAATCTTCCATGCATTATAAACAAACGAGCAAACAACAATTAAGTAGGCAAAGCAGATAGCCTTAGGATCACGTGTGATGTTATGTCTTAAGGGTAGGAAAGGATAGAGTATAATACTGTATGGAAATATTGACACATAACCTGTAGAATAGATGTTCACATCTGAGTTAATCCACATGGCTCTCCTTAACCAGAGTGAAAAAGGTGCTTGTAGTGTGTGTTGCACGTCTGTCATAACAGAGACATAAAGCCAGATCAGATGAAATATTCCCTGTGTGCTTATTCCTTCCATCAGCAATAAGTACCGTGACCAGATCACGTGTAGATGTCTACATGGTACAGGGGCAAAATTAGGAGAGAAGGCTCCTTTCCTAAATGGCTCACCAGACCCCTATGGAACTTTGAAAAATTTGCTTAGGAGTTTCTTACAAAAGAGGGAATTGAGTGTGGCAAACAGTCAGAGGAACCGGGTCTGCATGTGATCCTTTTTATTAATAGTATTATAGTAATATTAGTAATTTTAATAATAGTAGTAATGATTAATTTTCCCTCAAAGGAAGGAAAAAACCCAGAGCACTGCAATGGACACTGTTTTGATAATTCATGCATTGTCTGGAATGAACTCTAAGGACTCCATAGATCACTGTTAATCTGAGCTGGACCTTAATTCCAGCGTTAACTGTGGCTGTGAGTGGTTGGAAAGGTCATTCACTTAAAATTTGTTTCTGGTCTTATTCCAGCATTCACATTAGAATGATTGCTGCCTGTTCAGTCTCTATTAGGACGTGCTTTTCTAGTGATAATGTAGCCAAGTAGTTTAATCCCCTTTTTAGTTGTTACCAACTGAAAACCACTGGCGATATTGTGCCTCTGATTCTCTGGTATGAGATAGAGAAAGGGGCTTGTCAGAAACATTCAGGCTTGCTTCACTCTACTACCATGGAAATTGCGGTGAACTGTCCATTTCTGGCTGTACTTTGATCTGTAGAAAGTTAATTGGTCCTGTTTAGTTCTAGGTGTAACAATTCCCATTGCTGCAATGATGCAGAACCGTGGCTGAGGCTGAGCTTTGCCTACAGCCTCATCACCCACCACCTGTCTTCTGCTTTGCACCTGTCATGGCTACACATAACAGGTTAAAGTTTCTTCAACACTTTCTCTGGTACTCTCAGCTGTGGCCAAGCTGTAGCCACAGAAAAGGCTACAGGGCTGCTCAGTGTGGCTGACAAGGAACAGACAGACATGAAATACCATACATGAGCAGCAAAAGCTGGTGGGAAGCATGCAGACTGCTACCAGCATGTTAACCAGATAATTCCAGTGTGGTGGAGGGACTCCTGCTAGGGAAGGATGTTCCTGATTTGGAACTGCAGTCGACTGGCTGTTAGCACAGCACAGCTACTCAGAGTTTCTAAGCTCCCATCTGAAGTAAAAGAAAGGCCAAACAGCAAGATGTCTAGTGTGTTTTCTAAGCAAACAAATAATCACTCAAACAGAAAATCCAATCATCCCACAGAAATTTAATTAAAAAAGATAATTCAAAGATAGTTGAAAATTACTATGTCAGGTGATAGAGGCAAGCCCACTGTGCTCAATAAATCAAGCATAGCTGAAACACTCAGTGGGTTTGGCTCCCTTGCCTCACATGAAGCAATTCACAATTATATGTGATTTTTCTTCTTTAAACAATTTCCATTGTTTGATTTTCTTTTTTTGTGGTTATTTGTTCCCTTGGAAGGTGTGCTAGTCATGTTTCTTTTGAACTAAAACTCAGCATACCCTATACTTTTTACTGGCATCAATGCAATTGCTTCTCTTTGGCCTCCAGAAGTCCCAGACCTCCAGACTAGAACTGGTGTGGAGTGCTGCTGGCACCTTTTCACAAGCACAAAGTGCATCATCCCCACATTGAGGCAATAGTAATAGCTCCTTTTTGGTTTCAAGATCCAGTTCAAAATAACTCCCCTGGCTTTACAGACTTTTCAGGCACCTGCTTGAAGCTATTGTGCCTCACACATCTTGGGTTGGATCCGCTCCTGGCTGCAGAAGAGGCTGAAGAACTGCCTGAAGCATGCAGCTGACCACTGTCCCAGCTGGAGCAGCTGTGACCAGGGCAAGCTGTTCTCCAGTGATCTCTGCTGTGCAATTTCCCTTTGAGACAGGCTACACTCCAGCACACTTTTAAGCAGCCACAGGACTTCTAAATATGCAGATGATGACATGTTAGGAATCCAAAAGCCTCTTTCCTGACGCAGACCTATGATAGGTGCTGGGTGAAGTAATTTTTCATGAGAAGGGATCCTCTTCACAGCAATTCTCAAAACTGCAGCATGAACACTGTTTAGATTTTCACTTTTTTTTCTTTTAAATCCCCTGTCTTTCCTGAAGTCATGTTCTTCTCTGGACCACCAGGTAATCAACAGGCAAGTGATGCCTGTTTTGTTCCCTTGGCTCCTACCACCTACAGCTCTCTGTTTCCATAACTCAGCAGTGCTGACTACTAAGATTTTATCACAAGTCTCATAATATTTTGTATTTTTTATCTAAACCTCCACTGAAGTCAGCTAATTACAAGAAAATTCTATCTCATTTTTTATGATGCTGATACATAATCCTTCCAAGTTGCAGAGAAAGGTTTGGGTCATGAAAATTTAAACTGTCAAAAGCTGCATGAAAACCTCAAGATTTTTTCTTAATTTCATGGGTTTTATGGCTAACTTGGGAGTCTGGTTTATAATTTTTGAATGTTTGCACATTCTCATCAACATTTTACCCATTTTCATGGGATGACTCTGTTTACTTTGTGCTGAACCCTTGAAATTTGTATTGCTTTCAGGTCAAAGGTAGCATAGATGATTAATTAACAGTAATAAACCGTATATTCCTATAGTCATTCATGTACAGCCTGAGCAAAATATAATTTCTTCAATAATAACTTACATAGTATACATATATATGGATGTAAAGGAGACCATAATAGTAAGGGTATAAACACCCAAGCTGGGGTGAATTCTGTATTCAGCAGTAGAAACCTGTGGGTAAACTGTGGAGATGATTCTGCCTAAGTAGCAGGAAAAATTATACCATAATATGTATTCTGAATGTGCAGTGTGTGTTCGAGCAGAATCTTTAAAATGTATTTTACCAGAGGACACTGAAAAACTTAGCAAAGATGTGAGGTGACTTGTGATCATTCTCTATAAATACATTAGAGAGGTAAATACAGGGAAGTTGAAAAGCTATTAAAAATAAAGGATAAGTTTGGCACAAGAACAAATGGTACAAACTCACCATGAATAAATTGAAGCTGGAAATTAGAAGGAGGTTTGTAACCATCAGAGCAGTGAGGAAGTTTTGCCTGTTTTTACTGAGACTATGGTATGTAGCCTTGAAAATCACATGCCCTACTTACCATGAATCCAGCCTTTCAGGGGTCAAGAAGAACCATAAAAATCTTCAAAAATCTCTACTCCCAAGTATAAAAGTGTCACAATTCTGGGAGCAAATATTTATTAAAGGACCTCTTCAACTGTAAGCATTAATGTGAAGTTCTTGCTTCTAGCTCTGCAGAGCTGTACATTTAAAAAAAAATAGTTATTGAACACATGTTCTGCTTAAGGTGCCTTTTAAATTCACCCCTCCATATGGCTGAATGTCACCTATTCTGAACATCCCTTTTTCTCTGCCATCACTGTGAGGGGAAATTGCAGTTCCAAGGCAAAGAAGGAAATGTTTTTCACTCTCTTTAACATGGGTCCTGCTCTGTTGTTAGATCAGTGAAATTCAAAAGTCAGTAAGTTATTTTCTGCTTTAAGAGAGAAAATCTGTCCATGTTTGAGGCCTGTGGGTATGTTATGCTAAGCTATGATTTAAAAAATAAATTGGAAATTTCTCAGTACAAACAAATTATAGTTATTATATTGGAGGCATTCCCTGATTCCCCTTTTAGCGTCCCTCAACAGAACAAATTTACATGGAATTGTGGTTAGAGTAATGAAATAATAACTTTGATATAATAGTTACCAACTTTAAATTATATTCTATGAAAAAATCAAAACCCACCCACCTTTGCTAATCCTGTTAATTCACGTTCCACATCTATAAGTTCTCCCAAATTCATTGAATTTTGTAGGTTATCACTTTAAAACAGTATTTATATATGTTTTGTGTCAAAGAATTGTATAATCTTAAATCTCAGAATAACTAATTCCAAATTTCTCACTGTGCTTGCACCTGGTTTCATCCCTTACCTAAATTCTGCCTATTCCAAGGCCACCATTTGTGCTGGCTGAATCTGCAGTTCTGTGTTAGAGAACTGCCTTTAGTTCCGCCTTAAATTTAACTTGCTTTTGTCTTGATTGTCTTAAATTTTTGCAGCCACATAACAGTGGTGGCTGCTGCACCTGACTGCCTAATTACCTCTGGAAAGCAATGCAAGTAGCTCTGGCTTTGCTCTGAAACTTTTCCTTGTTTCCTGGCTGGCTCTTTTGTTCATGCCATATTCATTTGCTAGTTCTGAAAATTCATGTTCAGACTCAGCTATGTATCCAACCCACTTTGTTTTTATTTATCAGCCACCTAGCAACATTTTCTTCAGACAGGATCCACAGTGAGTACGTGCCATTCAAAAGCAAGATAATTCAAAGACATTGTGTAAGTGTTTGTAGCTGTTCAAGCACCTCTCTTTTTGTACTGAAATTATGTCTCCCTGTGAAAAAGAGACACAAGATTTTTAATCTTTTCAGAGAAGCCACATACATTTTTCTAGAATAAAAAAAAGCTTTCAAATTCTTACTTTATAAACCCAGCCATAAATCTTAGTAAAAGTAAGAGGAATAGTGAAATCTGACTTTCCAAAGTAATTTGGTTTCATGAGACTTTTAGGCTTCAGCTTTGCCTGGATTATATGGGAGAGTTTAAATATGTGACTGAAATGTGCCTTGAAGGCTGAACCTGCTCCCACAACACAGAAAGTAAATTAGGAAAAAAGAAGTCTAAAATATGTTTCATCTCTAAGTATCTTTGATACTTGGGCCAAGTTCATAATTATTAGCAGGTATGAAAGAAGAGTTTTGAGCATTTATGGCACCAAGACATCCTAGTCCAGAAGTAAATATTTTGTTTACACCTAACTTCAAACATTATAATACAGACATCTGCATTACTCTATATTCCCTTTATTGTCAGGGTAAAGAAACAAATGCAGGCAGCCTCTTCATCTAACCTTTCATGTATGCACCAGTGTGAGGTGAAGAACATGCTGTCCTTTACTTATTCTGCTGTATTGAGCATAAGAAACCTTTTAATGACTGGAGCACATTGACATTGGGTAAAACCATCCTTCCTTCCTAACTTTATTCTTCCTAATGGCACTTAGGCTGTAGCACTTTAGAAAGTGAATCTGTCGCTTTTCAGATAGAATTACTTGTTTCATTTTGTATCTAATAAAGTTGAGACACAAATACATATTTTTACACAGTATCTGACTTACAAAATAACATTAGAGTCTGTAACCCTGGACATTAAAACATGCACTTTTTTTACAGAAAAAGAATATTGAGACAAGAGGAAAACGCATTCAGTTTTGAGCTAACCATTTATATTTTTCCTCCATTTAGTGTCAAGGTTTGTGACCCAACCTTGGTAACAAGATGGCTGGGAACTGTGCAGACACAGCAGTCCACACAGCAACCACAGATCTTCAGCAGAAAGGGACATGAGGAGAGGACCCTCAAAACCAGATAAGTTTAAGAAAAAAATTGAGCCGTTTTTCTGGGGGAAAGAGAAAAAGCAGAGAGGAAAGCATGTTGTTTAACTCTTTAGGGACCAGTGTGCGTCAGTTTAGGCTCCTCCACATCTGCTAGCAAGGGAGTGTGGCTGAGCTCTTGGCTTTGTGTCCCCTTCAGCCTGGCTGCTCTGTAGTGCCTCATGCCAGGTGTCTTTAGAGCTTGCTGGGTAGAGGGGGGAGGCTGGAGCTAGGCAGGGGATCCTCCCAGACTTGGGATTTGTGTCTGGCCAGCAGCAGGGGCTATAGCTACTCTACCAAACTGCTCCTGGCTCCTGATTATCCATTGAAATAAAGCCTGGCCACTGCTCCAGGATATTTGCTCCAGAAACAATATAACTACATTAAATGGCACTGGGCTGCCTCCACCATCCTCTGTATCCTTAAACACCACCTCCCCTTTCCTTGTCAGACCACACCAAGGAGCGGGCAACATACACTCTTTGTGCAGAAACAGTCCTGTGGTGGGCTGCAGCACAGCCCTTACCCCTGAGCAGATGTAAAAAAGCACAAAGAAATGAATGGGTTGATTGTTAGAGCCAGAGAGGCAGCTTGAAAGAGAGATGGAGCCATGTTCTTCATAGCATGGGTTCTGGCTGCTCCATCTGCTTTTTCCAGGTTCAGGGACTGCCAGTCTCCAGTTCTGCTGTTCTACACTGTTGTATTCACAGTGTCACACTTGTCTCACTTTACTGTACCATTTTTCAGAGATAATATCGGCCTCAGAAATGGGCTGTGGTTCTCTGCATCAACTTTTATTCTAGTTGTAAACATGGCCTTAGTCATGATCAGGTTCATGCTCTATAAATAGTGCATTGATTAAGAGAGGGGTTGCACTACTATTCCTCCTCCATATGAATAAAGCTAACAGAGTTCAGCCCAAATTAAATAAGCATTCACAAAACTCCAATGCCCCAGCCTTGGCCACATAGCTGTGTTAATCTCAGCCAAACTGAAAGCTGTTTACATTTGCCTTGCAACATGTCATGGTGATTTCTCTGAAACTTTTTACAAACTGTCCTTCCCTTGTACCTGTATGCATTGGATTAATGCTCTGTCCAGGCCTGGAGTCTGGACATCATTTCACTATAAAGCAGTGGCAGTAGAACAATGGTATATGAAGCATTGCTGCCAGTACCAGCAGAGGGACCTGAGTTTTGCAAGATGCTAAAAGACTTCAAATTGCATCAACATGAATGAAAAACACTGTATCATTTTCAAAGCCATAATTTTAGAGTATGTTATATACATTTTTAAATGACAATTGGTTTTACTTACAAGTAATTTTAATAAAGCCAGTGATAGCACTTATATCAGTAAGAACTTCAAAAATGGACACTAGAACTTGAAGATATTGTGTCATTGGCATTTTTGAAATTGAAATGTGGGTTTTGACCACAATAAGAATTTTCAGTCCACTCTGTCTGACATTTCTATTCCTTTTTTAATTTCCTTTTTTTAATGGAAAATCTGCAAACAAAAGCTGTCCTCTAGTGACCTTTGGGGACTTTCAAAAGAAAACAAGTCGCTATTTTCTCTTGAAATGCATTTTTGAAAATACTTTTCAGCTTTACAGTTACTTGAAGACACAAATGAAATGAAAAATGTTTTATTTCACAAATGAAAAATGTATTTGAAACATTAAACCAAAATTCTCAGAAGTCAGAATTTCCCAGCTAGATTTGCAGGATTGGGTTCCACAGTTTGGAACAAACCTGGTTCCTCTATGGTGCACGTTTATTATTGTAGACAACTTCTAGATGTCCATTCTGAAAAAATATTTCCTGTGTAAATGCCCACATGGAAAGATAGACCTAGATTTATCCTACCTAAATGTAAGTCTTTAGGCATTGAGGGAATTGAGAGCACTGGCTTCCCATCAGCCTCTAGGTAGTAGAAGAAGAGATATTTCTGGAGGGCAATTCAGGCTTTAGGTGGGGGGTGTAGTGAGTGCCTCCCTCTCAGCCCTTCTGCAGGGGCCATGTGGATGCAGCTTGGTGCATCTCCTTTCCTACCCGGAGAATCCCAGTTAAATCTTTGAATTTAGGAGAGATATTGCGTGTTATGGCTCTGTGAAGCCTTGAGACAGAGCAGAGGGTAGGAACTTCTCCAGTGGTCAGACCAAAATCCTTCTCATCGTACTTTTCTCCCTCAGTGGCTGCAAGAGCGGCTCCTGCCCTCCTCATGGAGGCAGGAGGTGTTTCCTGAGCCAGTGGTGGAAGCTTTGTGTTTAAGAGCCCTCAGAGTGTTTGTGTATCCTGTGTTCCACCAATCTTGTGTGAACAAATTTAAGATCCCACATCTGCAGCATCTTGTGGGAAGGACTTCCATAGCTTAACTGTATAAAATAGAAGAAAGAAGTAACATCTTGATTTGGTAGAACACAAGGAAGATGGGAGCTGCAAGACCAGTTGTCATTGCTCAGAGTGCAAAGGACCAATCCTTCAGACCATGTACATCTCTATAAACATGTAATACTGAAAAGTTTAATACTCTTTTTTTCCTACTCTGGTTCTTGGTGAAAATTGACTCTTAAATCATTACAAAGTACATGCATTATAAAATCCCATGAAGTATCCTATCTGTTTGTTTGTGTACCTATAAACTAGCTTAATGCCAATATGTCAAGTTTGGGCTGGGGACAGGGAGAAATGATTCAAGGTCCTTATTCAGACCTTTTCATATCATTTTACTCTTGGATACAGGTTGGGGTTGCCCTCTGTATTGTTCTCAAAAATTCTTTATGGACTACACTGCTCAGGAAGTTCACAGTTTGTTCTCACTATACAGGGCACATTATGCCCTGTATCTACTGGAACCTCATTCTTTGCAGAGAAATGTATTTTTCTTTTGTATCCATGGGAACTACCTTCAACAAGGGTGGCTGTTCAAACATAGAGTTCAGTTCTGCCCCCATTTTCTCCCCCTTCCTTGGAGTGTGTTCCGATCTAAATAATTCCTGTCTCTACAGGTGTTGAGACTGGCAGCTCTCACATTAAAAA
>PYHW01010678.1:2080236-2117661 GCA_013186435.1 Turdus rufiventris
TACCAACACTCCTCATATTAAAAAGGGCTCTAAAATTACTTGTATATATCTGGAAAACTGTTTATAAAGAAATTCATGTAGAGTCAACGAGAAAAATGTACTCAATTCTTAGCAGCTTTCCTACCAGAAGCAAGATGTATTCTAGAAACTGTTGTGGATTTACTTTTTCTTCTTCTAAAAGTTATTTTTTCTCTACTACTGATTCCAAAATTATGAGCAACAGAAAAACACGTTTTGAAAATAATTCCTAAAAGCCTGTGGGTAGGAAAAAAACTGTTAAAACCAAACCTTTTCCAGGCTAAGTTTTCCCTTGGCTGAATCGTTATTTTCAGCTGAAAGTCTGAATTGTTGAAAATTCCTGCTCAGCTCTATCCCTACTTACCCTGTACTTTTCCTGTAGGAGGAAAACCAAAACCTGAGTTACTGCGAATCATTTTCCTAAAAGTTATGTTTTCTTTTACTGAACTGAGAAATCATTTGTAATGCCCAGAGTCCTCTTACGTCTTCAAAATAATCCCCTACCTTATACACATGAAGTAGTGTAACCACATTCCAACACAGTCATATTTATTAAAAGTTCAATGTCCCATGTATTTTAAGCAGAAGATGTTTTGGTTTAAGAAATAGTGGGAAATGTTAAAATAAATATTGTTCCAATCATTGCCCAACCAGTGCACTTAATTAATTTTACAACCAGGTGGTGAAAATGAACTTCCTATTAATTTTAGGGCAATTTGGCCCTGCTGAACAAGGGCATGGTATGATCAATATCACAAATCCTACTGCACAGAGCTATTACAGCTCTGGGTGAACCTGGTGACAGAGATTTTGTGCGTCACTCTTGCGACTTACAACCTTATATAAAATGCTCCTTCATTTCTGAACCTAGAAAAAAAAAAATCTGTGCTTTTCACTACCACAGATAAGTTATCCCACTGTTTTTGCTTTGAGGAGTAAATTCTTAAGCCAGTTTTCACTGTCGATCTCTTTCTGATGCCTTGGCATCCTAAGCAAATTGCTAAATGGTTGTTTTAGTGTCTCTTCCAGACATGAGCCTTCATTCCACAATCTCAGATAAAAAAGTGTAAGCTTGGGCAAATTCCAGACTGAAGGTGTTAATGGATTGCTGGATTCAAAAACATGAACTTGGTGGAGTTATTTCAGAATAATACCAGCATAACTGAGATTCAGATTAGATCTCGTATCTAGTATTAATAAATGTTTAGTTAAATACTCAAAATATCAAATTCATATGCAGTTCTACAAAATTAGAAATAAATAAATTGTACTGTTGGTGTCCCATTTCTGATGGATTTTTCCTCAGGGTTACTCTTTTGATGAGGGTAAATATTTTTATTATTCTTCATTTGTGGAGTAATGAGTTTTGAAAACACTTTCCAGAGGCACATGCAAATGCATGTGACTTTAAAGGATATTGAATTCACTCCACCTTGTTTATTCTGGAGCTAGAAAGGGGAGCGGGGAGCGAGCACACATCACCCATCACCCAAGGAGCGAGGAGCAGGCAGGGCTTGGTGTTTTGTGCTGTCCACGTTTCATCCCAGGGACACAATGAGGGTGCCGTGCTTCTTTAAGGACGTTCTTGCAACATCCTTCATTGCCTATGCCCATCAGTGACTCAAGGGTAGAGCACTCTGACTGAACAGATTTGATTAAACCTTTCTGGGAGCAGATCTATCACAATCCTGCTTCTTCATGTTGCATGATAACATCCGGCCCCAGGCAGACTTTTGATTAAAAGTTCCCCTGAAGATTTGTGGAGAAATTCTGTTTATTCCCACAACTCTGAGAGCATTGAGGTTATGTGCCCACATTTTGAAGTGCAAATTACATAAACTGCAAATTGGCAAGCATGTTTCTGGAGCTGGGAAACCAACTGGGGAGGCCTATGGTTGTTTTCCATTGGACTGCAATCAGGGAAAAAAAAATTGCCCATTTTAAAAATATTTCTTTAATTTTTTTAAGTTAGCCCACACAATCTTTAAAACTGGGAATAATGAGCAAAGAGAGGGACAGACCTCGGAGTAGAGGATGGGAACTGGAAAAACTTTAGAGAATAATTTTTCAAAGGAGAACCACACACTGAGGTCACAAGCAGACTCTTGAAATATTTTTTTTTTCTATTCAGCACTTGTTAGAATCTTGCCTTTTCCTTTTTACCTTTGTTAGATAGATATCAAATGAGTAAACATTCTTTTTCCTTGACTTTGGAAAGATTTTTGTTACTTTTAGAAGAATCTGAAAAGGTATTTACCAAGCAATTTTTGAACTGCACATCAACAGAATGATTATTTAATACACTTCTCACTGTTACAAGTACTTTGGTAATGCAAAACCAACTTGATTGTACAAGCTCAAACTCTGTTTCACTATTTTTTTCCTGCTAGACCTTGGGTAAGGGATAAGAAGAATTGGCCCGTGAAAAATAACAGATGAATTTCAACTGTTAGTCAGTAAGTGGTTAAGAAGCAGAGGCACAGACTGAAATATTTCATTGGTAGTTTGACAGCTAACACTGCAGGGGATGACTCAAGGCTTTTTGTTCACTCTTCACTCAGACGGAACAATGATGATTTTTATCGAATTGAGAAGTGAGTAGAAATTGCTGACTAGATCTCTTTGTTTCCAGTGTCAGTTTAAATTCCAGATTTCTCTGAATTCCATACACCATGGAAAACACTTGAAATTTTATGAAGACATTTAAATTGCAATGATAGGAATTTCTGTGATGCTAATCCTCCTAATCCCACATGAGCAGCACACTGAAGGACCACTACAGACCAAAGTCCTTATGTGAGGCATTTTACAGATGAAGAGGGATATTGAGAGCTCCTGCTCTGCTCCCAGTCTCTGTGTCTGATGGTCTGGACCAGTATGGTGAGATGATTGACAGTATCCCCTCGCCATAAACACAGATTTGCTGCTGGACACAACAGTCACGAAGCACTGCGTCAGTCTCAGACATTCTGTTCCTGATATCAAACTGTCTGGAAATACCTCTGGGTTGAACCACATCTGGTGTGTGATAGCAGCACCAAGCAGCAGCTCAGTACAGAAAGAGAATGGACACAGCCTTCCACCCCTGACATTAGTGAATACAGGCACCATGTGATAAGGCAACTTCTCATTTTTCCAGATGTTTACAAAATCTTGGCATTCAGAATATCCCCTGTGCTGTGCTCAGGGAGCTGACACTGCTCTTGTTGTAGGTTGTTCGATTCACTAGGCTATATGGATCAGGGGTTGCCTTTTATCAGTCGCACACGTAAAAGAGATAAAGACAAAGAGATAAAGGAAGCACGGATCTTCCCCCATCTTCCTGGGTAATTTGCCTATCCCCAAAGGACTCATTTACAATGAAAGAGATCAATAACAGTATATCAGTATAAGCAGGATTCCTTTAAAGAGTATTTATCCGTGCAATTATAAAACAGTCTCTTCCAGGTGACATATATACTTCACCTTTGATCTCAAAACAGCATGTTTAGCTATAACAGTCATGTTCACTATCTGTAGCATTTTGAATGTATGATTCTTATCTATGTGTAGAGACTAAGCAAATGAATCCAAGATGGGCCTGTGATTATTCCCACTGAAATATTTTCCAGTCTCAGAAAAAAATGTGCAAAATTGTGTCAGATCAATTTCTAGTTAAATAATTGGCTAAAGCATCTGAAACAAATGGAGAATTTCTAATGACTCAAGCACTGAACTATGGAACAAAACACAGAACCACTTCATTGCTACAAGTCTATAAGCAAACAGCAAAATACAAACATTTATATGATACAGGCCATGCTCCTGTGTTGAAAATAAAGGAATATAGAAAACTCATCTGACATGGAGATAAACTGAAGTTGGCTGAATCTTGCTGTGATGGAGCTACTGAAATCAACAACAAACTTATATGTCCAGATGAAGCTGCTTTACTTTTTGGGAAGATTCTGACAAGAATTCTTACCAATTTGCAAATAGCACTCAAAGTATGCAAATACAGGAATTAGAAAAAAAAAATCCACTGAATTAGCTACTAATATTAGATTTTCTACAGTTTTTTTTTTCCTTCACTAACCACCTCATCTCTTCAATTAGACACAAGAATCATCTTGTGCTGTGTTGCTACAGTATTTTTCCTTTACAATCAAATCAATATTGGACTAAATGTCAGGAGACATATTCTTTGTTATATATTCTCACCCTCACTGGTTTTATGGGATTGTGGGGTCATAGCACTGGAGGACCCCTCCAGCCCAACCTACTGCACAATGCAGAAGCAGCTCTGAGGCCAGATCAGGTTGCTCAGACCCACAGTCAGCTGGGTCTTGAGCACTTTCAAGGACAGACACTGCAAACAATCATTGGGCAGCTTGCACCCTGTCTGACTATCCTCACAGGGGAAAAGGTTTTCATTCAATAGCTTGTGGGAAGATGTGTATAAATAAGCTGTTGTTGTCAATGATGTTGTTATTATTTATTATTTCTCGATAAATATTTCATGAACCATCTGCCAGTGACAGAATGAGTAACACTGGGCTAGAGCATAAGGGCAGGGTTTCTCAAAATGGTTTTTTAGCTGCTTTTTTTGTGCCAAACTTGCCATTTTTTCCAAAGAATTCTAAAAATGTTCTAAAATTTATAATTAATGCAGAGATATATACAGCCAAACACTAACTAAAACAGTCAAAAAGACTCAGCTGGGGGAATTTAGTACCTGCCTGTGCTAGAGTGGTTCAGATGCCCAGCTGGAGGCAGCATGTAAAAGCATGTTGTCCAAATAAACAACAATTTTCAAAATTAGACTAATTATCTGTACTAGTAGCTGAGGAGTGAATGGCAAGACTTGGTAGGTATTTTGCTAAAGAACCTGAAGTACAAATCCTTGCTGGTGTAAATGCACCCTTCACTAATAACGGCAGAGACTAATGGAGTGCTATTTTTAGAACTTCTCAAAAATCTAAATATTAGTGTGTAAGGCAATAACAAGACTGGAAAAGTCAGCTAGGGCTATTCACCAAGCTTGAGCATTAATGGTTCACAGTTTAATTGCTACTGTTCTCTGCTTGGGCTGCTCCAGTTGCTTTTGCCCAGAGGAAACCAGTTGTAGAGGCAGCCAGCTCTGAGCAGAGGGGACACGAGGCAAATAGCATCACTTGACTTGGGACCAGGTCCCAGATCTCTTCTATTTGTTGGTGAAGACCACGTAGCCAGGCCCTGTGGGGCTCCCTGAGAAAGCTGCTCAAGGGAATGCAGTCTGGCCTGTTCTGTGCTTTTCTACCAGGGATTGTATGCCCTGAATTCCTCCCCCAAACACCTTTAGCTGAAGAATGTGAGCCAGAAACTTCATTGTTCCAGGCCTCCAGGGAGTCAGCAAAGAACGTAAAACACCTCTGGAAGGTGATTCAGCATCCTGAGAAGTGTCTGGTTCTCCCTATTAACTGTTTAGGTCACATACACCTCTAGAGCATCTGTCTCAGATACTTTTAAAATTACTTCAGGGTTAATTTAGCCTGCCATTAGTCAAAGAACATTGTGAAGAAAATCTCATAGAAGTGCCTGCTAGAATTAGGCAGGACTGTTTGAAGGGCTCTGGGCACCTGGGTACTAAGTGTGTATGTTGCTCTGAAGCAATAAATCCAATCTATCAGACCTGCCAGAGTGACAGTGCATGGTGTGCATCCAGACGTACTTCAGGGGGCAACACAGACCCAGCATTTCTGGTATGCACTGAATGAACACAGAATGAAACTGTGCTGAATGGTTATGCACAAAGCAGTGCATGCTTTCCTTGACATGAGGGAAATGGATGAGGCATTCATTTCCATATGCTGCACCCAGATTCAATAGTTCAACTAATTATGTGGTGTGTACCTTCCCAGCAGCTCTTAATTCATATGGCAGCACTATCAAGTTGGGGTTTGAGTTCCCAAATGAGGAGCTGAACAGAAATGCCAGACTATTTATCCCACTCATGTTTGACCAGTCAAGGAAGCTTTTTTCAGACTGATAATTACAAGCTTATTTCACAGCAATTTTTGTCTAGATTTTTTGTTGTGGTTACCTCCTAGACTGCACATATTGAATAACTTATGGACTGAAATATAAAAAACAGTGATTTAAAGTACATTAGATTATCCAGACCAAGTCTTTCTGCACAGCATAATGACCACTAAGCTATCCACTTATGCTGCACGGCCTCCACTAGAGAATCTTTTGACATCTCCACATGAAGTCCACTGAAAAGCCATCATTCACTTAGTCCATCCACTCTTTCTCTGTTCAGTCAAAGCCTGGGAAAGCAGGTGCATCTCAGAGTTAATCCTGAAAGACATAAATCTTAGCTGTCAAAACCACGAAACCTAGAGAGGTTTGTGAACTCTGAGATGATAGTCCATTCATCTGGCAAATTGCTGGGGACACTGCTGCCATAAACATGGCCAAAAATTAGTATTCATTGTCTTGTACAAGAAGCCATAAACCCAAGTGGAAGAATAAAGGTCTGTTATGCATGTTGTAAAAACTGGAGTGATGAAGGACACCTGCTGTGACCACTTGAACCCCTAGGCCAAGTGTGCCTGGAAATTGCAGATATTTCATTGTCATTGGTTTCACGGTATTCAGGGTGGTAGATGCATGGAAGAATTCATGTTCCCTGTAGCTATTCCTCATACTGAGGTCAGGACAGATAAAGAAATTCTGTTTCTTGGGAGATATCTTTCTGTTTTCTTCATCACTTCTCCCAAGCATTTTGCAGCGTTTTTGTCACTATTGCTTAAGGTTTGCTGCAGGTAGGATAAAACATTCTCTCTTTAGGGAATTCCCTCAGATAATCTCTCACAGGGTGTGCCTATGCGATCTTTTTCAGTCACTGGTGCTCTGCCCAGTCTTCAAGGAAGTCAAACTCCATGTGCATCCCATTACTGCAACACAAAGCCCAGGCTAACTGGTCTGTTACTGAGGCTCTCAGTGCCTTCAGATGGCTTCCAGCTGCTGAAAATCGGACATCTAAATGTGACCTAGTCAACCAAGCCTTCTTATATAGTTAGTGTAAGAGAAAATAAACACCACCAGAGGCAAATTTTATGACCTATCTTGGATGCCTATCTTAGGATGAGATGAATCACCTTCTGGAGGTGTCTCTTTGTCTGCACCTACTGTATACAGAAAGGGCAATGTGTCTTAAACTCTCATTAAAAAAAAAAAAAAAAGATCTTCAGATAACCTTTTGTCTCAGATTTGATGAAACATCAAATAGGTAACTTGTCATGTGGGACAGAAATGCTGTGATCCTAATAGTAGGTCTCAACCTTGGTTTTTAAAGTCTTCCAAGAAATTCCTTTAAATTTGCTTGCAACAAGGTATCTATGCAATCACCCTGAAAATCAGACTCATCTTCAGTCCATTTTTCAGCATGCTGTAGTAGCCTGAGGCTTGGACAACCCATGACCTCCCAGGTCTGCCAGGGCAAATATGCTTCCCCATGCCCTGCTGTGGTGACTTCTCTCTCCTCTCACCAGGGTTCCTCCACATTAGGAATTCAGGCAGGGCCAGTTCATTCAGTCCTTGAGGGAATAACATAAATGGAAGGATCACAGGTCCTGGTTTTTCAAGACTGCTCTTAATTACTATGTAGGTTTGCCCAATGTCCTCTTCAAGTTGGCACAGTTAGAAATTTTGACCTCCTCATTAGAAGTTTCATTCTGTATTCATACTGTCTTGAAGAATGTAGACTGTTTACCACTGTTTTTGTGGTGACTATGAAATTCTCAGGTTTGCTTGTAGTCATAAGAGATGGGGCTTGACACATTAGAAGTTTATTCTGAAGTCTGGGTTACAGAGCAGTTAGAGTTCAAATAGGTGTTGGAGCTGAAGTTTATCAATGTAAACAATTGTGATCATGGGTACGCCCTCGTCTGAATCATGGATTATGTTCCTTTCACAATTGATACATCATGACAATAAATCTAGGCCTTCCTAGGTGCTAATGACAAATGGCTAGAGTTGTCATTTCAGTCCCACTAAATATATTTGTTAAAGCTATGTAATTCAGATAATAAGTTTCATTTTTCTTGGTAGTCATGCTTTCTGAAGCCAACAGATTCACCAATAGCAGGTTAGTATTTTATACCCATCTACACATGTGTATTTATATGTGTACACAGCAGCACAGAAATACAAGCACAGATCCCTTGAGCCAAAGGTAACCATTAAGAAGAGTTTGTCCCAAGCAAGCCTCAACAGAGCAGCTCCAGACTGGAATGGCTGGTTTCATTCTGCTTAGATGCTATTCAACACAACGTCCCTTCTTGTCAAAAGAGACACACAGCTCTGGAGGGAGATTTGTCTCACTCCAGAATTAAACTGTCCTCTGATGATGCTTGTTTCTTTTCACTGGTGGCAGGCCTAGGTATTCAAAGCGTCACACACTCAGAAGCAGTTTAGATTTGCTGAATGTGGGGTGGATTTGCACTTACTTGAGACAAAAGAGTACTGCTCTTCCCAAAGCACATGGCCTGAAGTAGAGTACATAGAATGTGGGAGCCTACATGAATGGTTCTACAGTCTTGCTGAGACCTAGTCAGTGTAGGCCACTCTCAGGAAGAAAAAATGAAAATATTCATCTGGACAGCTGAATTGTTTCCAAAACTTCACTAAATTTTTACCTATTAGAAATTTAGATAACTAATTTGCATATAGGCACATTAGCCAACAAAAGCTATGACAACCTACATTGTTCCCTACTTACCACACGTGGCAGCTTCAGGTCACAAGGCTTTCTCACATCAAGCTGCCTGCACAAGGAGAAAAGAAGACCAAGAAATCTGAGAAAGCCAGAAAGATTTTGCAGTTTCTCTCCACAGTATAGTGGTTAAATTACCAGACCCCTCAGAAAGACTTAGGTTTGGGTCTTACCATCATTGTTTAACTCACTTTGACCTCCCAGAAGAGCATCTTAGTGTCAAGATAACAGCTGTTCTGACAGAACAGGTTTCATTGTTTCTCATTTGGGCTGTCTCAGGTTCTCTGGAATTATTATGAAATAGGTTACAGGAAAACAATTACTCTGTGTTCGAGGATTGTACCTCAAAAATGGTTGGGCACAAGTCATTGGAGCTTGCTGTATCATGTTGATCAATCAGAAAGGACAATCAAAAAGCTCAGTGGACTTTAACAGCCCGGCTCTGGCTGATTTCTAAACAATGCATTATTTCCAGAAAAAACTCCTACTGATTTCAAGAATTATATTCTACTGGCTGATTCATGCTTTAAAAAATCTTCAGCTCATGTCTCTATCTAAATCTTGATCTATCTAGCTGACTTTAAAAATCTGCTGCTTTGAATTACAAGATTTGGGCTCCCAAGTCACTTAGAAAGTGACAGTTTTCCTTGCCAAAATTTGGACATGATAACAGGATATAATTTTTGTTTTTTCTTTCTTTTCCTGTTCTTTACCTCCCTTCCCTGCTGCAATTGAGATTTTTAACTCACTTGGTTCTAATGAGAAAAATAAAATAAAATATTGCTCCAATTTTGGTCCAATGCTTAGTACAATTACCACAGATGAATAACACTCTCACTGAGGTCTCTTCTCCAATTAATACTTAGATGCCAACGTAAGTTTACTATTATGAATTGCATAAGGAGTAATGGAGAAGGTTCATCCTAAAAAACTGAGTAGTAATAACTTGGTGGTAAGGGTCCTTACCAGAGATATGTGAAATGACAGGACAGGAAAATACTCGAAAGCGAAATGATAACCAGCCTCTTCAGAAGCAGGGCTGTCTCATTTTTTATTTGTTGATTTTGAAAGTCTTCTGTTTCATTGGTACATAAAATTAGAACACGTTCTTAAATTTTAGGAAAGCTCTGTATTGGAGCTTTGGGATTTTCTTGCAGCCCTCAAGGCATAGACACATAGCACAGACTCCCATGAGAGGCTTTCAAAAACTTTGATACCTCTCTATCTGACATGAATGTCCAAAACCCCCCTGAAATACAGTGTATCTATATATACCTTTTTTTTCTTTTGTTGTTGTTTTTTTCATTTTTTGACCAGCAAAGAGTGTGGATTGTTAATCCAGCTATCCCAGTTTTAACTTTTAAACTGAAATTCCTCATTTCCATGAATTAACAGAGGAGAAAGCAGACTTGCACAGACACATGATCCCTTTCCTGTCTATTCCAAAACAGTTAATACAAGTAATCCTGTATTACAGCAGACAGGCAATATTTAGTAACTGCTAGACAGAGCCCATGACCTCTGGCCAAATTCTATTCTTCTTGACATGATGGTTGGGGTTCTCCTCACACACACTTCCTAATGACAGGCTAGAGTTCTATCTATATATCCTCATATCAAGAGGATTTTCTGTCTCTTTACATGTCAAGGTTCTCCTGTTGTACTTTAAATTTGGTTTTGCAATGGTAATTGTGGATCATAAGTTCACATAATGTTGCACTTGATGTTAATAAGCAGATAAAGGTATAATCGCTCAGTATTACAAACAGTTCTAAGTGAAAGACCAAAAGACTTTGACATTTTGCTCCACCCTTTGTGAGTCAGTAAAACAGATTGGATTATAAAGAAGAACCAGTATTTCACTGTGATGAAACTCATAAAAATAACCCATAAAATATCACTACATGTTGGCAGTTTATAAAAGGAGATTAACCAGTTTATCCACAGGTATTAACATATCTTTAATAATAGTAACCTTCTCTGCAAATTAAGTAGTTATTAATTAAAAATTCAGATATGCTTATATGCCCATGTAAATATAGGTGCCTACCCTATAGAACGGAAATACTCTATATGGAAAGAACTAAGCTGATTTCTATGTTTTCAGCCAATTATGCATAGAATTTAAGACCAGTTTGCTCTAACTTAATGTAATATTTTGGGTCTCAGACTTTTCTTTTTACATCCACTGATGTAAAAAATCTTCATTGGAGTAGTATCTGGAATGGTGGGTTTTGCAGTGCATCCTGGCTCTGATGTTCTGTGTTTGTGTGATTCCTGTCCATGCTATAGGACATTACAACAAAAGCAGATGAGGTAGCCCACTACATTGAAGAAAAAAAAAAGTGTCACACATGTTCATTCACAGTTTAGAGGCACTGGAAAATATGACACAGGCAGGAAATTAAAAAAAAAATTCTTCCCATGTTTTATAAATACAAATATTATAATTAAAAATTTATTCAATGTGTTTGTGACTTGAAAATGTATTCAGTTTGAAACTGTTTTATGTGGTCTAAATATTCAGACTTGCTGTAATGAAGATCTGAGTGTGTTCAATATCAATTCAGTATCTGTTCAGATCCTTTTATCTTCAGGAAGAATCTAAGTGTCAAAATTAAGCCATAACTCAGAATTGCTAAAAGAACAGTGACAGGACTTAATGGTCAGATGTATCTGGATGAAGATGGAGTGACTGGTTAAAGGCACAGGCAAGCATAGAGAAATAATATTATTAATTTCATTTCAAAATGAGATATAAAGAATAGGTAGAAAAGTCTTTAGATGTGTAGAAGAAACCAAATGAGTCACTGAAAAAGATTGTATACTAAAGGAATCAAAGGATCCAGAGATACGGATCCCAGAGTCACTAATTCTCCAGTGTTCAGACCTGTCCTGGCTCCCACTATCTCAAAAAATCCAAAGAGTTGTGTATTACCACGTCTTTCTATTTTTGATAAAAGAAGATAAGAACCTATTTAAATTGTACCATGTTTTTAACCTGAGATTAATTTGGACAGGGCTACAGATAATAGATTAAGAATTTTTAAGCTTTTTAAGAGGTACAAATGAAGACCCATGAAATCATCATCTTAAATCAAGGCTTTGACTCTGCATCCCCACATATATTGGGAAGAGTCCTGATACCCTTTTATGAGCAGCTAGCCCTAGTCAAAGCACTAAGCACAGGAGCCTTTTCCTAACTTTGTTGGAGCTCTTGATTTACTGAATTTTAGCTGTCAGGTTCTAGTCTGGAGAACTAAAGAACAGCTGCTCCATATCCATTCAGACTGTGCCTTAAATGACAGTCCTACACAGTAATGAAAGGAAATTATCTGCTTTTTATCTGTTTAGCCCACACAGAAGGAAGTTCTCAAAATGTGAATTCCCAGTGTCTTTCTTTTTTATTTCTTTGCAAAACATGAACCTAAGTACAGTTCTGTTCTAGGATTATGGATTCTTTTGTAGTTGGGCTTTATTCATTCATTGACTAGATGAAAAAAATAATCTGACTAAAGTTTCATACATATTTGAACTCATGACACAGGCATGAAATCAAATACCAGCACACTCGCCTCTCCTCCTGTCCCCTATACATTGATAGTATCTGAGCTACAAAAATTCACAAGTGTGACCCATAAGTAATGAATATTTTGTGACTTCCATAAGAATCCTGGTTTTCAAATTCTTGTCACTTAACCCTAGCAGCATGTATTACTGCTGCCTTTTTCCTGGAATCTTAAAAACAGTACTGAAAAAGTTCTTCTGTCCATATGCCTTACAAAATTCCTCACCTCAGCATCACCTTTGTTCATCTGCAGTGCCATGGATAACATGGATCTTCAGCTCTCTGCATGAATTGTGAAGGACTGTTGAGGGAAAGGAGCGAGCATCTCACCCTAACTATCCCTGATCTTCCAACAGCCTGAATTTCCCACTGGAGGTACCTGTTGCAGTTGCTGGTTCTAGAGACATACCAGGAAACAAGGTTAGGCTTAGCTGACTCTGTCAGGAATCAATCAGCTTGTGGAAATTTAATGTGAACGTGCCTAAGTATTTACACATGAGATAGGTGTGCGAGTTTTCAATTTGGTAAATGGTGATTCAAGGGGTGATTAATCTATCTTTTCAGGAGTGATGAGGGGATTATTCTAGGTACCTGAGACATAGTTTGGGGCTGGCAGAGAGATATGTATGTGAGAATCCCAAGACCATCTGGATTGGCAGCTGGAAGCCAGTCAGAATATCCTAGAACAGCTTATATGGAATGGAATTTCTACATCTGCCTAGCTGAGCTGACTTTTGGTAGAACCAATAAAGTCTGGAGAGTCATTCAATTGCATCTACAGCAGAGACCTAGATTTGGTCAGCTGAATTTACTGAATTGACTGCAGCTTAATTTGCTTTCACATGTTAGAGGGTATGTCTGTGTGTAAACATCTCCCTGCTGATGTCTGAATCTCACCCCAGAAGACAATTTAATAATTTAATTTTGCCTGGGTCTCAAATCAGCTGCATAAACACTGGCAACCAGTGTCCCCACTAATATCCTAGATGGTCTAAAAAATCGGTGTTGACCTGACATTGAATGGAATCCAAATGTCTGGCACTCTTCTGATAAGGCTGCTGAAGGTATGGTGCATCTAAAGAATCCTGGGTGTCAGTAGACTCATATACTGACTTGATGCCCTGGAGACAGGTAAGATAAAAAAAAAAAAGTCTTGACTAATTATACTAATTATTAAAGGATTCAGCCTATTTTCTTCTGTTCCTATGCAATTATTTTAACACGATTAAATGCAATCTCTACTGATCCATACCAGTAGTATTTGGGCAGCCATAGATACCAAACGGGTCTTTGCAATGAGAAAAAATATTCTGTCTTTAATGACAAAAATTTTAACAAGCATACTGATAAAAGCATCTTATATTAATTCTCCATCAACTGAAGATCTTAAATTTTACATTAGTGAGGGCGCAACTATTTAGAACATTGAAACAAAATTATTTCTCCAGAATACCCAATGTGACTGCCACCATGGCTGCTGAATGATACATTTTTGGCAACTACAGCAGATTTGCCTCTGGGGAAGTTTGAATGGAATGTTGCTAGTAACCAAACTCTAAAAAGTGTCTTTAAAATAGTGATGAATGAGTGAAGTCCACAAATAGGGGTTTTTTTTTCCTGCCACAAATGTAATGCTTACTATCACCTCTTAATTGCATGAGTAACTGAACTGACAACCAAATAAATCTGGTAAAGAATGTGAAAACCTTAATGTATTGTATACTGTTGGGTGGAGGAGATTTCAGGGAGGCTTGAACTAGTTATTTGCTTAATAACAAAGTTATATTTGGTCTTGTAATTGCAATTATGATTTCACAGAGTTTCAAAATTGAGATGACAACAGTCTTCACACTTTGTGCAAAAATCTAGGTATGGTCTCTTAGTGGCCTAGAAATATGACTCAGACTGGAAGAGAAAGATTTAAGAGAAGATGAAAGATTTACTCTTCTAATAGATTAACAAAATAATTTTTGTGAACACCTAGTTTCTATGAAATTTAACTTTTCTAATATTGGAATTCCTATGTATGACATTTTATGTCACTTTTTGTCTGTTTTACTTTTGTATGCTTTCTTAACATGCTCTAATGCTTTTGTGTAAAATTTACACAGGTGACGATTCTCCCTGCTTTTGCTTTTCAGAAAAAGACATTCTAATTCCTTCTTCCTAAACAACTAATTACAATGACATAATACTATTAAATAATGGAACACTGATGGTGTTAACTCTCTTAATGTTTTCTTTTTTTTTTTTTTTTTATGGTGTTGAAGCTGAGATTTTAGATGACATGAATACCCCAGCATATCTCAAGATAATCCAGAGCCATTGTGAAAAATTTCAGTCATACCAATTCATATTTGCCGTTTCAAGTCTGAACTTCTGTCATGTGCATAAATGCTCCAGTATGTCCTGACAGATTCTCCATTGAACTATGAACTCAGATATCTGAAGACGATGGGTTAGCATGTTATTTATTCTTACGGTGTAATAGACAAGGTTTTTCAAGTAAAAGTAGACCCAAAAATATGAATATTATGGGACCAGTAATGGTGAGAATCTCAGGCACACTCCTCTCTCTGCTGTGCCTTTTGGGGTTAATTTAGGTGTCAGCATGTCAGCTCTTGTGAGTGAATGCCAGTCAGAAGCACCAGGCTGTACCAAGTCCTTGGACAAAGAATCAAAATGCATCACATGGGATTTCCACTCTTGCATTCAAAGACCAAAAATTTGTCTGGCCTTAGTGTGCTAAGTCCCCCAGTGTGGAACCAAGTCTATGGTTCCTTAACTAGGCAGACTGAAGGCTTAGAGGATAAATGAATGGTCTCTCCTTAAACTCAGGGGACAAACATAAGAAGGCTAAAGAATTATTTTAAGCTAAATTATCATGTTGGAACAGAGCGGGTAGTTAAGAATTAGTACCAAAGTGAGTTCAGAGTTGAAAATAAAAGAAGGATTCTAAGAAACGAATGCTGCTTCCATTGAAATGTTCAAGACTAGGCTGAATAGGGCCTTGAGCAATCTGGTTTAGTAGAAGGTGTCCCTGTCCACAGAGGGGCTGGACTGAGATGATCTTTAAAGTCCCCTCCGACCCAAACTATTCTATGAAAAAGTTGTGAGTCTTACAAGAAAGGAAGGAATGAAGAAACCTAACCATTTAGAAAAGTCTTTGATCAGTTTATGACGAGCATTCTATAGTCTGTTTGCTCATGATAACTGGGAACTGCACATGGTGTTGGGATTTGCTCTTCACATGGCCTTTATTCTTAGCAGTGTTAATTAGTAACACAGAATTTGAAGTCACATGAAGCTGAGGATCACCTATCTTATTTCAAAGTATTTGTTGTGATTTATGATAAAGATACAAAGAGTCTCTTTCTCATTGTGGACTTACTTGGTAAGATCCGGAATGTGCTTGGAGGACCTTAATCTTCCAATTAAACTGAAGAATATTCTTCAGCTTTTTCCTTATTCTACAAAACCAGATTCTTTCAGGTAACATAAATATAAAATGAATAATAATCTAACAATACATGCAAGTGAAAATCATGATGTACTTCACAGAAGTTTTTGATTCAAACTATTTACTGGATTCGGCATGTGCATTTCAAATACAGTAATTTCCTGACTATAAGGCGCACCCCTTTTGACTAAAATTTCCCCCCGAACCCGGAAGTGCGCCTTATAGTCCGGTGTGCCTTATCTGATGTACAAAGTTGCGAAGTTTGCCAAGTCGGAAGTGTGAGCCATAATGGGGGGGCAGTGCTGCGAGAGCGCCGAGTCGCGAGGGGGGAGCAAGAAGCTGGGCGGCCCCGGCCCAGGCACAGGGGAAACAAGAAGCCGGACGGTGCTGCCCCCGGCCAGCAGCAGCTGCACAGGGAGAGAGGGAGCAGGCAGCGCCCCGAGCTGTGGATGGCCCCGAGCCGCCCTGAACCAGAGCAACTCCGAAGTGTGAGTTGTGGCCGTCCCAAGCCCTGCCTCGTCAGCTGGGGGTGGGCGGGAGTGCTGGGCCCCACGCACGGGGAGGGCACTTGGGGTTGCGTTTAAAGGCTACACCAATCTGTGAAAAATGTTTGCAAATTGAGCACCTGCCAGTAAACTCCACAATCGTGGGATTCTGTTACTAATTCGTTACTTTGTTGCACGTGGCACGGATCTTTGTAGCCAAAAAAAGTGCGTCTTATAGACCAGTGCGCCTTATATAATGTACAAAGTTGCGAAATTTGCTGATTCCCAGAGATGCACCTTATAGTCTGGTGCGCCTTATGGTTGTGAAATTACTGTATTTAAGTGTCCTTAAGCTGCACTTTTTTTTGTTTTTTTTTCCCTGCAATGACTCTCAGAAAACTTTTCAGAAGCCTTTCCTACAGACACAATTGTTACAAACAGTGGTTTTAATCTTTTCAAACTTCAATGCCTACACTCTGTTGGTACCTACTTCTGAGATAATAATCCTTTATAATCAGTGAAAATATCCTATTATGCAATGCTTGGGGAAGATTTCTGATAAAAGTCAGATGAATAAGAATATAGCTACTTCAAATGCAGATACTTCAGCACAGGTCATATGAATTCTACTACAAGGGATTGTCACTGCCTAGCTTAGGCAACTAATTTTCAGGGAACCAGGGAATCATTACAGCAAGCACTGATGTTCTCTGCATAGTAAAAGAGAAAAGCAGGTGCCTGACTTAGATATCTAAAACTAAATGGGTAGTAATTCTTTTTAGATGACTTTGAAAGCACCTATATTCTTCTGTTGACATTACCAGCACTTACTTATAGAGAGTAAATTCCCCAAGAAACTAAAATTAGTAGCCTGTTAGATGTGTAGGCTAGACAAATAGGACTAATTTTTCACTTTCATCTCTATCTGATGATGACACAAGAAGATTGACATAGTAGAAGAGCGACTGAAAAGAACTCAGCCAAGATTCATCATATATAGATTCCTGACTACATACTGCAGTAAGTTCTCACCTACTCACAGGCATATAAAACTATAGATATGCAAGGAATAGAGAGAAAAATAGATGAGATACCAAACTCCAGACACTCCAAAAATATATAAGTAAAGAACAAAGTGAAAATTACAAAAGAAAACTATTTTTAGTCAAAAAATCAAAATAAAATTATTTTTAGTCAAAGTTCTTGCTGGACATCAGCAATATTCTGCTTTCATGTTGCATATTTGGACTAAAAAGTAAAATTCATATTTATCAACAAGGAGTTTAGAATCAACTTCTATATTCCTAAATAGTTTTGCAACAGATGACCCAACAGACTTTTCTTGCATCTGTGACCTCCTTGGTGTTACCCATTCAATTAAGTGACAATATTGAAAGATGTAGATGGGAATAAGGCGGTATAGTGTTACCAAGATTTACTGAACCTAGGGAATGATTTTCTCTGTTAGGAGAACCAGAACTCCAATGATAGACTAATAACAAGAGATCTGTCTCCAGAATTGATTCATCTTCTTCTTACCTCCAATGAAAAAATAGCAGAAGTTCCATACTTAAAAGCAAAGCATAACATTTTAAAAGAGCACACATGCCAGCTTTAAAATCACATATCTAGGCTCAAACAAAAAATATATTTTCTGTATTTTTCTTCGCAATTTCATCACCAGACACATTCAATATGCTTAACTTGTTAAAGTGCATCAAGTGTGCCATTTAGAAAGTAGCACTCGTGTTACTGTGCTTACTTTCACCATAAAAATAGAACTCCCAGCACTCAGAAAAGATGAAGAGTGCTTCAAAAATAAGTGTTTTAACTCATGCCCTAGACACCTCTGCTCTACACTTAGAGAAGAGCAGCCTGATCATGGGAAGAAGAGCACTTGCCACTGTGCAGAAGCTGCTGTTAGGGAACTCGGCTCCTTTCAGAGCAATTAGAACTTAATGGACTTTAAAAAGAATTCCTAGTCTCAAATATTCATTAACTCTATCTCATGAGACGCAGCTCCTCTCTTCTTAATTTCTTCTTTTCACACTCGAGGTCAAAAAGAGGGCATTTTTGGGCATAATTCAGTTATCTTTTCTTATTGTTTTTTAAATTATTTTTTATCCCCAAGAATGACCAGCAGATCTTTTTGGGTGCAGCTGAAAGCAGAAACTGGCTACTTACACCTCATCTTGCAAGGGCATGATTTACTCGGGCAGGTGCAGGCAGACTGAGCTCATTTTGTCTTTCCTCAGAGCTAGCTGACTGAGCAGGAGTGTGGATGGGATGAACTCAGGGCTGTCTGCACTCACCTGTGCAGGCATGCTCCATAAATCATTAGTCACATGTCTGCGATTAATTCCCTTAACACCTAAAAAAGCCACGTAAAAAGCTGGCTGCAGAAAGACTGCTAGGTGAAGAGGGTCTCTCTGTTATCCACCAGAAATTGGGCAGTTCGACTGGAAATTCCTCGCACCAGATGGTGGAGTGATGAGGGTCCCTTTGAAAATGTCCTCCTTTTCTATTATCTAAGGGAACTGTAGTGGTTACTTTAGACTTCTGGCTAACTTGGAGATGCTGGTGTTAGGTAAAAAAAATCTGATTCCTCAAGGGGGAAAATGGGAGCACCTTCCACAGAGTGGGCACAACTCACAGGAGTCAGCAGCAGGACATTGGCCAATGTGACTGCAGTGGTTTCAGTCTGACAATTACAGACTAGATAAACCAAAGGCTTACTGCCCTTTTCTTTCAGAGTTTTGAAACAAAGTTAGACCATGGAAAATGAGATGTCCTTGTTCAGTTTTAAATGGTTAGCAGGTCTAAACAGATTTATGTAGCAGTCATGGGCATTTGCATTTAGGAACCACAGACTATTTAAATCCTAATAAATATCTTCTGCTGAACTGTGTCAAAACAGAGTGCAAGAAACCTTGAGTGGGTGCCTTAAACAAATAATGTTTTAACTTACTTAAATGATGCCCTCCAGGTATTATACTGGAACACCTGTTTTCTTGAGCAACAGCTACTCCCATGGGAAATAAGTTCAAAGACAATATAGTAGCATACAAAATGTTTTTGACAGATACAAATGCTGCCTACATTCAGTATTGCAAATACAATTTTCTTTCATTTACAGTCATCTTTCCTCTATAACCTAAGACCATTTATATAACATGACGGTTTTTCATTTTTTGAAGGAGATTATCATTGAAAGTATTAAATTTCACTCTATTTTTTAAAGACCTTGTTGTATTTAAAGGAAAGAAAGAAAGTAAATCTTTTCACAAGCTGAAAATGTTAATGTTTTAATCCAGAAAGAGGGAAAAAAAATTTTGTTCCTCAGCAACGGTTTCCCTTTGGTCCTCCACAAAATGAGATGAAAACTGTCCAAATTAATGAAAAGATCCCAGTTTCCTTCCATGGGCTTTGGATAACTACCAACTCCTGCTCTCATTGATTTCAACAGTACACTACCTAAGCAGGGTGAAATGATCTAATGCTTATCTCTCTGTATATCAAGATTACACAAAATCAATAGTAAATATAAAGTGAGATTATAATTAGGCCTTGATAATGCTGAGTTATTATTCAGAGTTAAAATCTAATTTGCAATGCATATTAGTTTTGGGAAGGATGACAGAAGTAGAGGAGAATAAAGGGGAAGCAAATAAAGGCTGCATTGGTGGTGTCATATCTGCCTTTTAGCTGATTGCCCAGTTTTTTTCAGATAGGATAGGATTTTATCTGTTGCACTTCTTCTATGTGGTTCATTTATGAATCATGGTGGTTAAGTCTTCTGAGCAAGTAGACAAGGATACACTTGATTATATTTAGAGACTTTTTCCACTACTCTCATTTTTTCCATTAATTTCAGTAGAAGTTTGATTGAGCCCTTTGCAAACACTAAAACCCACTGAGGGCTGGGTGTGAACATTTCCAGAATAAGCAGCAAATGAACATTTTCAAAAATAATGTTCTAGCTAAAACAATTTCCTAGTAAAGTATTCACAAGCAGCAGTCTTCCTGCAGTTCTTGGCTATGAAAAACAATTTAATCATACCTTAAAGCCAACTGGAAAGAAGTTGTCTAAGCCCTATAAACACAACCACTAACATTTCCAATGATCTTTCCTAATTCCTGTTGGAAAGAACCCTTACTGCTACCTAGCAGTTCGGTTTGCATTCTCTGGAAATCATCTCTAATGAGGTGATTACCTCAGGGCAATTAGAAGTTTAGAAATAAACACAACTAAACAAACAGAAAGACGTGAAACATTTTTCCAGGCTGACTTTGCCAAAGTCAAAGCAAATCATATTCTTGGAAAAGGACTGACATCTTTCTAGGCATTGATCAACATTCTCATTTTAAACATATCAGAGAAAAAAACTATTTCAGGTACAGCTGGACTCTCCATACATGCCAACTGGTGTCCCAGTAGTACCTTCACTTTTGTAAAACCAGCTGGAGTGTATGGGCTCTATCTACCTGCACACCTTTCTCACCTTGTACATGAGCTTTATTGTCTGTGTCTTGAGCTTAGCAAAACTCTGCAATTTCTGCCAGGCTAGAGAAGTGGACTAAAACTTTTGAAGTAAGAGACACCTGAAATCAGTAAAAGCCAGCTGGGCTTGCAGACAAAACCCCCACAAACCAACCAACCAACCAACCAACCAACAAACCAACCCACCAATCCAAGCACTAAGCAGTCAGTTTTTTTCAGATTACTTCAGAGACTTCATTGTCATATCCAGTTTCCAGCTGTGGCTTGGAGTGAGGCTAGCCTGATTCTTCCACTCTCAAGTTTTCTTTTGGTGTGACTATATGTGGGGAGAAGCACAAGGGCAACACACATAAGGTACTTTGCCACAAGTAGTGGCGTAGAGGAAGGTAAGGTGTGAAGCTCAGAAAATATATGGGTTAGGCCTTCCTTTGTTCCGGGAACATACATGCTAAACCTCTCTTCTTAAGACACAGAGATAAGTTTTTTCTCCTGGAAGAGGGAGAAATGAGGAATTCTCAGATGGGACAACATTATTACAGGAGCTATGGGTGGGACAGCAGGACAAGCTGCTTTACCTGATTCATAAGATAGTGTACACGTGGCTGTTGGACTTATTTTTGCAAGGGAAAGCTTGTAAAACTATTTTTCATGAGCTCAACTAAATCCAACTGTTCAAGCATAACTATGTTATTGCCCAACTATATCCTTACATCAGTTCATAGATTAATATGATGAGTGTGTTTTCCTTGAGTCCAAGGAAAGGTTGAAAGCTTGATATTATCCAGATTCAAAGGAAAAATAATAGCAAGAGTAAATCTCATTGATGAAGAGGAGGGCTCAGCCAGCCCTACAGCAGTTTGACCTGAAGATAGCCTCTCACAGCCACCAATGCAGCTGTCAGTGGAGTTTTCAATAGCCAGATGTTGTTACTGGAAAATACATTCCAGAGTTCATTGGAGCTACTTATAGTCCTAACCTTGTGTGACCAAGGCAGCTGATTCTGTAGCTAAAAAAAGGTATTGCAGATTAAGCTGAATGTGAAGCATCAGCTATAGAATTATGTGGTATTTTGCTGGCAAAACTGTAATGACTAGAACATGCATGTGCCTCTTCACTGTGCCAGCACAACTGCTTTCCTGTTTTTAACCTGTTCTGTATACTTCAGGAGGTGAGCATATGATTCAAACAGTGGGTGGAGCTGATATATTTTCTTTCCTTCTTTGCATTTGGCTGATTTGCTCTCTTGTCCCTTTAAGATCATTTTGTTCTTCAGTGTGAATACTATATGACAGCTGTAAAATTTTTTTGTAAAAAATAATACAAAAAGTGCCCTCCCATTCTGCAGAACAAGAGGGATTTTCAAGGTCCTGGAATGTGCAGGTTTCTCAGCCACCCACAGAATGTGTGAAAAAAATTAAATGCATTTGACATGTACAGTACCTCATGTCATGTCTGCTGATGTGATCCATAGAGAACCAAGAATTACTCAGAACAGGGCTTATAGAAATGAGAAAAGGAGATTATGATTGTTTAAAACGTACTCTAGCTTGTGAAACAGAATGGATCCACACACCTTGATTTCAGGGGAATGTTTCCTGTGTAGAAAATAAAATTCAGTTAGAAAGACTTATTTTTATTACCTTCGTATAATGTTTACTGAAACATGTGTTTGGGAGCTTAAAATTATGTAGAAAAATTATGCAGTATGAGATGTCCCTCCCTTTCCCTTCCTCCCTTTTCATCAGTGACACAGTAAAGGAAGTGAAAAATTCTGAATCAGACCCTGTAAACAATGACCACAGATACTCTTTTACATGGTTCAGGATCTGCACCTGAAACACCAGTACAAGTATTGAGCTACCATTTTCTGTATGTGCTGTAAGCTTGACAAATCTCCACAATTCTGTAGAATATTCTACAATTTACCAGGTTACAGCAAATACTGGTGCCTTTTTACAGCTTGAGAAACATCTGCACTGTTTTGATGGGAAGAAGCACAGTACTTATAAATCCACCTGCTGGATTGATGTCCTGTGATATTAAAGTTTCATTATATTCTGTGTTAGGCATGCCCTGTGTGTTCAGGTAAAAGCATTGTTAAACTCTAAGTTCCTCCATCCTTACTCACCATCTCCATTAAGCAGGAACAGATGACAGCAATCATTCCCACCACAGTTACATTCTTCCAGGTCTCTCAGTTTCAGCAGGAATAGTGTCACTTCAGCTTCTGTTTCCTTAGTACAGGTTATACTTTTGAATTGTTCCAGGTCTTGACATTGCTAATGCCAAAGCAACGCCTCTTCAGATATCATCTATTTGGTGTGTTTAGGGGTCTATCAGAGTGATCAGATCTTCATAATATTGCATTTTTTTGTACTACTGCAGACAGTCCTTGTGTGTTACAGCCTCTCCATTACTTCTGCCTTCATTTTACTGCACACTAAGTGTTCCAGAATTACTAACACCCACCTTGTAAACCCTGCAGTTTTCTCTAGAATTTGCAGTTGTTTTCCTGTACATTCTGTTGTATGAAAGAATATTTCAGGAAGTGTCCCTGGGGATTTGACTTTTCTTGTCCCGCTAAATGCATGGAGGATGTCTGTACTATACTGTTTCTCTTAATTCAGGTTCTTAAATACAGTTTCCATATTGACAATATTTAGATTGCCTATCAAATTTAAAATCACATGTCATTTTAGGGTATGTTGATATTTGTACACATCAGAGGGATATTATACTAAAATGCACTTTTAAGAAGAACAACAGAATATCAGTTTTTGTAGTTATGAATAGGTCTCATAGCACCTAATATAATGCTACTTCAATTAAAAAAAATAAAGGAAAAATTATAAGGAAGTAAAAGGATTCTTTTACATGCTGGAAATTTACTTTCTCCCATTACATAGAGATCTACAGTCCAAGAAACACAATTTTGGCTGATTGTACGGAGCTATTATTAGCAGTAAATATTTCAGCAGTCCACAGATAAAGGAAAAATACAAACTAATTCATGAATCATCCAACCTAAGGTAAACTTTGGATCAACTCTGCATTAAACTCCATTATTAAATTCCATTTGAATATCTATGGCCTATACCTCTATACTTATTAATGAAATCACCTTATTTGGTCATTTGAAACACATCAAAGTCAATTTAAATTGCTACAAAAGGAGGACTTTATGATGGTAATATCCTAGCTACAAACGTACAGAACAATTCTTGAAAGAACAGTAGAGGCTCATGGGGTTTTTTCCTTTTTTTTTGTTTAATAGACACTGCTTACCTCACAGATTCCAGTGCGAAAATTAAAGGCTGAGCTTATAAAATTACTAGCCCTACCCATGTCAGATCTTCTCCACATATTTCTAGCTGAAAAATTAGAGAGGAGACATTTAGCTTTATAGAAACCAACAATTATGAAGAAACAAATATGTGCAGAACCATTAGAGGTGCATTTGAAGGGAAATCTGTGAAAAAAAAAAGTTGATTACCAGACTTAAAATGACTGCAAAATTGCAAAGTGGTGGGGGATCTGATTCTGCAGACTCCCATCCCTGGGGAGACAGTTTTGGGACTAAGGCATATGGGGCTGTCTGGAATACACTGTCTCTGATCTTCTCTGGGCTAAATGGCTCTTACACAAATAATTAAGTGTAGGACTGAGTTTTTATGGCATGTTGACACTGCTAAAAACAAGGAGGCCAGGGACTGAGCTCTAGCATGAGTCTCCTGATGTTCCAGCTCCTCACAGGGTGTAGTTATTCCCTGGGTTTGGTCTGGAGCACTACAGCTAGCTCCTCCCAAGGAAGTTTGCTCGTGGGATCCAGCACTAAGCAGCACACAGAGGAACCAAGCGCTGGCACAGGGCTTGGTCTGGAGACTTTCATGGCATAGACACAGCCCCAACACTATGTATCCTTGTACTCCATTCTCAAGGTGTGCTGAGCCTCATGGAAAAGGGAAAAGGCAGCATTTTGCAGGCATGTATACCCACAGGTTAGTCACTGTTTGTAAAGTAAAAGTACAGTGGGATTGTAGCAGTGCTGGGAAACTACAAATGTACAATGAGTCTTACTGTCTGCCTGCTTATAATAGCCACTTCATGTACAGAAATCAGACTTCACCTCACAGCAAAGACATCTTTCTAGTCAGATTACTTGGATTTTTGAAACATGAACTGCTAAACCTGAAGCAGCCCTCCAAATACACTTTTCCATTATGGTGATGGGATTTCATGTACAGATTTTGGACTCCTTGCTTCTTTCCACCCCACCCTCCTTTAAAGGACCAAGAAAAACCTCTGTACACTGCCTCTTTGTTGTGAGTGCCATCTAAGGCAAGGCTACAGGCAAAAGAAGAACATCCCTTTCTGGCTTTCAAATGGGTCTTTAAGAGGTAACAACCTCCATCTATATATATATATATATATATATATATATATATATATATANGAGGGTGGAAAGTAAGGCAGGTAGAAATATCCAGTCCAGTGGATGAGAAGAAGGCCTCTGAAGGACTGGTGATGTATGGCCTGTCAGGTGGTTAGGTGGTTGTTCCTAGGGCTGCTTCCCCTCATCTTTCAGAGCACAAAACCTGCTCAAGTGGAGGGGACAAGGTGGATCCTACGTTAAGATCAAAGAGTACCTCCTCTTTCTTCATCAGGGTAGCCCCATTTTCCATTCTTGGGAAAAAAGTAGGAAAAGTGCTGATTCTGGAGAAGAGGAAGACTGGGAAGCTGGAGCTCAGAGAGCACAATAGAGAAGTGAGATGTAGTTGTAGGCAGAGGGAGGTGATAATAAAAAGCTGAGAGAGACTCTGAGGAAGATTTAGGACCACACAGACAGGACATCAGAGAAGGAAATGAAGAAGTCAGAAATGCTGAGGAAAAAGAGAAACTATGTGTAAAAGCCATGTGTCACCTATCTTTGGTAGCAAATTCATGCCACAACCCTGAAATTCCTTTTCTCTTTCCATTGTGTTGATAGATAGAGAAGTGAGTTCTGAGGATTTTCTAGGTTGTATGAGTGGACAGATAGAACAAAAATAGATCTCCAAAGGCATCTCCAGAGGAGAGCTATTCAACTATCTCCAATTCTTATTTTACAACAAAAATAAAACTGAAGTATAAATTGAAAGAAAAAGGCTTTCTATATACATAGTGAAGAAAAATTGACAAAGGAGCATTATTCTTTCGCTCACTGAATTTACATTGTAGAAGGATAGTAGCTTAATGTAATGGTATGTGTCTTAAAACGGGACCTCATGCCTGGCCATCTGTTAATCTCATATTGGCTTTCCCTCATTTACATAGCCTAGTGTTTGTACCCCTACAGCACATGTTCATTTCTTCATTTTTAATCGAGTATTAAAGTATTTAGGGAAATAGCCTATGAGACCCTGGGAAATAAAAAGTTCTTAATGTGGACTAAGTGAACTTCCAAAAGTGAACAGAAAATTCCTTCTTTTTGTCATGCAATGTTATGACCTGACCTGTCTCTTTTCTCCTTTCAAATATGCAATAACAGCACTAGAATTTACACCTTCTAAAAGTTACAGTATTTTAAACAATTTAATTCAAAAATAAAGCTTCATTTTATTCTAGTGTAACCTGACTCCATTTTCTTTTGACAGGCAAAAATTTCAGACATAGTGTGCTGTTTTTACTAAGACACTGAATTTTCCCTGAGTATCGTGGTGCAAAAAGGAAATGACATGATAAATTAAATCTTTCAATATAAGTGAAAAAACACATCCATGGGGAGGTCAATCTAAAAATCCTTGCACCCTTTAGACATAGTGTGAATGCACTATCCATCTCCTGTAAAGAGATAAAATAAAGAACACATTTTGACTAAAAAGAAGCATCCAAAAATCAACTCCTGATTTAAGTTTTCAAATATATATGGGGATTTTTAACTGTTTCAGGTTGCTCAAGTAGCTAGCATATAAGATCTTGGTGTTAAAAGCACTTCCTGAAAATCAAGGTCCTTTAAAACTGTCTTTGACCGAGTGCTGAGACACCAAGGAGGGCAGAAGTCATGTTTCTCACACTTCTCTGAAGAAACACTTTCTTTGGAATTCTGAAGTGTGTCAGCAGCTCCTACTAAACACTTGCACTTCTCGGGTTTTTTTTCTGAGACAGCTTGTGCAATGTGACATAGAAGTCAGAAAAATGAGAAGACATTTACATATGTATTTAATACATGTTGAAGAGACTCTGGGGTATGTATTAGACCAAATTAGGAGCTCAGTTGAGTTGTTTGAGATGTGCTCTTTATGACAAACACTGATTTCAGCACCATCACTCCAGCTCCAGATAGATACAAGAGGGACTTGCCTTGCCCTGCTGATGTGGAAATGTGAGGGAAGTGAACAGCAGAAGTTAAAGGCTTTCTGTACCTTTTTCAGAGAGAGGAAAACTTAAATATGAACCAACCACATCCTTATAATAAGCCTTATCTAAAGCGAGATCTCATGGCAATTGCCTCCCGCTGTACCTGTGTAGCTTGTAGGAAGAGGTGAATATTGAGGAGCTTCAGGAGCAAGACTGACCCTGATAAAGCTTGCAGCTGGGCTGTAAGATTAAAGCCTCAGCTCTGCTTGGAGCGGAGCAAAGCCTCACAACTTACCTCCACCATGAGATGCCCACACTCACCTGCAGGCACTCTAGGATGGTGCTTTTTATTGTTTCCTCCCACAAAAAAAGACACCAGAGCTCTCCCCCAGAAGCAAACCTCAGACCTTCAGCACCTCTGTGGACTGTCAGCATTGTCCTCTTGCGACCATTCAGGTGCAGGGCTGCCCTTGGCACTTGGCTTGCTCTCCACGGCGAATCTGCTATCTCAGTTCCACGCCACCCTCCCTTCTTCCCTCCCTCCCTCCTTTCTCTTTATTACCAGTTGCATGCTTTCTGCATCAAGCCTTCCTGAGAAGATGCCTGAAGCATGGGAATGCATAAAAGTTTTCAGTGAGCTGATGCTGCTTTTCTCTCTCTGATTTGATCCCATTTCAGTCTTAACCATTTTTTTTAAACTTAATTTATGATTTTTTTTGTAGAATTGTATTTCAGAAACAAAGAGAATGACAGCAAAAACATCCCGTTTAAATTGTAAAAAGAAAATAATAAAAATAAAATTGTAAAATGAAAATTACAAAAAGAAGCTATGTATGTTTGCATTAGGAAAGAAGAAAATCATTCAGAACAAATGAAAGGCAATGATGAGAGTGCCGTATAACAACTGGGGAAAAAACATTTGACATATGAAAGAGACACAGCAACCTCTCCATAATCTAAGAAAGCAATCTGGGCAACCTGGAAATCAGTAGAACTCTTAAAATAAAGCCTTCTGGGGCTTTCAAAAATAAATGTATCTTATTTGTTACAGTAAGCATTAAAATTCATAACAATATGATGCTCTAATGCTACTCCCTGTGTTAAGCAATTTCAAGGCAGCTGAAAGCAGTGTGGGAGAAGGGGAACCTCCTCTCACATCAGAAAGTGGCAGGATTCAGGTTGTTTAGCCTAGATTTTTTAACCAGACAGCCCCCAGATCTTTTTCTAAGTCGTTAATGCTTTGTTATGAAAGGCAGCTATCAGCTGAAAAACTCCAGGTCTGTTGCTCACCTTCCTGTAACCAGATTTGCCATCTGTTAGGATCCAGTATTTAAATAATGATGTCTAACATTCAGAACTGAAATTTCTCCGGCTCCTCAGAGGACCTTTTCCCTTTGCCATTATGCTGCGCCACTTTAAGCTGCTTTTCTACACAATCTCAAAGATATTTCTTCCTTCACACTGCATTGAGTATCTTCATAGTTCTCATAAACACCTGCCTCTAGTAAAGGCTGTGCAGTCAGCAAGCCTTCATGGAGGGCACTTAGAAGAAGCAACAGAGCAGCAGGTGATGAGCATCCTTCCCTGAGAGCGCCTACAGTCCATCTGGAGAGAGCAGGCTCACCCTGCCGACCTTCCAGCCTGACACTCACCACCCAGACCATCCTGGGCTACAGTCAGCTCTGAGTTTCAGCCCCAAGCATGGCTGGACTCAGTTCACCTTTGACTTTATAAAGGGTCCATAAGAGATCTCTCAGGTACAAACAAATATGGATAAGTGTGTTTTTCTCTTGTGTTCATTTGTTTGAAATGCTGTGCGTGTCAAAACACTTTATAAATGTGTGGGTATCTACTGATTTTTGGAGGTAATTCCCTTGGAATTTTATCACAGAGAGAAAGTTTAATAAAGCAGAACTACTTGCCAAAACCCTCAGTACAATATTAAGCTCTTTGTGTCGTCCATAACATCACAACCCAAGTCTACATGACAGCACACAAATTGGCCTGCCAGAAGTTTAACCTCTGATGGCAAAGAGGAGCAGCTCTTTCACCTTTCCCAGGCTGGAAAAACACCTCTCACCTCTCTCCTCTCTCCCTTCTGAGTACTCTTTGTACTTAGGAAAAAATGATGAGCAACCTCATGCACCAAAAATTCCTGCATAATGCCGAAATGCTAAACAAGAGAACTTTTTTTTACTCTGCAAATATAAACACATTCCACTTGAAGGTACAGTTAAAAAATAGCAAAGATATGATTAAAGAATTCCATGTGGATTCATTACAAGCTTTCATTTCTGGTAAACTAATAAAGCTTTCCAGCTCATTTAAAAAAATAATCTCCCCACATTACACAGGAAGAAAAAATTATTACTCTTTGGGTCTCTGATAGGATATTAGGAGCAAGGCAAAATATTATCTATGCCAGATATACAAGCCAATATCGCAGAAAAACTCATAAAGTATATCAAGTCCAGGCAAAAACATAACAAGCAAAAAGCAGAAAATTACTTGAACTGTAGCAAACTGATGGTAGACCCATAAATATAACTACTGTGCTTGCAGCCAAAGCTAAAACCTCAGAAACACATTTTCAGAGATATACAATTAAGACTGGGGGAAAAAAATAAAAGAGAGAGAGAGAAAATTAACAATAAGCCCAAAAGCTTTTTACAGACTGTAATGAAGAAGGAAAAGAACACAAGGTACAATAATAAACCAGATGAGGTAATAATATGCCCAGAAAGAGTTGAGAAGAAGGAAAGTGGACAAAAGTCATTCCTAGTTGAACTTGGTGGCAATTTAAAGAAGCAAGGAACAACCATATATATGTGTGTATATATATATATATGTATATATATATACTTAAAAACCTTCAAGAGCACTGCCAAGATTCCTTGTGGTGCTATTTCTGTGCACACAAATACTCTTTCACAAATGCATGTGAGTAACCACATGATACAGGACATTAAATACAGCAAACAAGCCTTGTTTCCATTCAAGGCCTTTGCATTTCTCTAATACTGGGTTTCAGAATGTGGTGGTCTGAGGAAGAATTTGCTCACTCATTAAGATTTTCCATAGTAACTTAGAGGAAAGAAACAATATCTGTTATATTGCATGAATATTACAGGGATGTTTCACTCCTGAGTGCTGTATATGTGGGGTTAGTGTATTGGCAGCCCAGTAGATAAATTAATGTTTTATAAATTTCTTAGAGGTCATTAAAAAATCCTGAAACAAACAAACAAAAAAATATTGAGCCTTTCAGTATGCATTGAAATTCCCAGGATGTATTTTGCAAAGATCCAACGAGCTGAGTTTGAAATACATGTCTGGTAGGCTGTTTTCAAATCAGTTTTTTAATTTCACGTAGATTTTATTATTTTTCCACCCATAGAGGTGCCTGTGATGCAGATCTGTCCCGGAGGAACATTTTTTGACAGTTCTTTGAAGAAAACAAAATCAAAAGGTGGAACTGTAGAGGAAGAAAGAAAGCAAATTGTTCCCACACGTTTATTGCCAAATAAGAAAAACATAAAGAGCTCTCTGGAGAGTTGTAGCTACAGTTGCAGCTACATCTTGACCTGCTGTGCTGCTTTTTGTTTTGTAGTCCTCAGAGGCAAATTGCATGGGGTTCACCCGGGCGAACACATTATCATCCAGCTGCAGATTCATCCTACCTTGCTCTAGGTCCCTACACAAAAGCCTGAGTGAGGAGCAGACCTATCTTACTCTCCTTGTACAGCCGCTGGAGAGGAAGGAATTTCCAGAAGACTCTGATGGTCTGGATCTAAGCTGTCCCTAGAACAGCTTCTGTCTTATTGAGGATAAGCTAATTTTTTCCTTTGTGTTTCAAGGGCACTCTAGTATATGCTCTAAATTCATATTGGAACAAGGCTTCTTTTTAACCTTTCCTTTGCACCATTTTCTTTGCTTCCCTGCTTTTTGAGTTCATTGCTTCCCCTAGAAAGTGGGGCATAAAGAAAACATCTTCGCTCATTTAGATATTAAACAATAAAATGTTAAGAAGTACTCTAATTTAGCGGGAAAGTCATTTGGGATAAGGCACTTAGTAGTAGTGATTGAAAGGCTCAACCTTGTTAAAAAGGAGTTTGCAGATTTGTAAACCTCAAATACCATGTTCTCAGTGCTCTGAAGATTCCCACTGTCCTGTGGTGTATTTTTGCTCTATTTCTTTTTTCCAGAGAGAAGGAAAAGCAGCACCTTCTGGTAGGCACTGCTGCTACTACAGCCAATGCTTGTGTTGTTTTAAAATCCCGTTTAATCCACTGCATCCATTCGAGTCACTGTGTATTTCATCCTGTTTCCCCAAGTGCCTCCTTCCTGCTCCAGAGCATTTGCTAAAGCAAAGCTCATTCGCTGCATTATACAACCCCAAATTACTCCAGGAATTAGGGCATTTCTGATCCTGCTGCTAATACTGGTGTTATACAACTGAGGCTGCCTCCAGATCTGCTCCCTCCTAAGGGCGGATAATAGAACTTGCTGAGAGGGATGTGCATTTTGCCAAGTCTGGGCTGCTTCAGCTGGGGCCTGATCCTGAAGTTTGCAGCTGACATCCATCCACCCTCTGGAGTAATCTGCTGTGCTGGGAGACAAGGAAGGCAGATTGGGCTCCAGCAATGCTCTGAGGTCAGCTGAGCATCACCAAAGTTTTAGAGATGGAAGGACTAATTTGAAGCACTCTGCCCCAGTGGAAAGTGAAGCTAGGTGCCCAGTTGGCCTCTAGATAGGCTTGTTTCCAAGAAAAGAGATTTTATGGGATCTCAAGGGACTTTCTAGATTGACCAAGTCTGGAAATACAGATCAGAGAAATCCAGCTGTGGCATAGACAGGATTTACCAAAAGTTGGGTTAGTGGTAGACTGAGGGCAATCAGGGATCCCTGAAGTCCAAGACTTCTGCCAGAGCTCTTAAAATTTTTGGTTTTCTTATCAGGCGTCCAAGACACAAAGGCAAAAGTCTGGAGCAATGCTGATTAACTTCAGACCTGAGAGACTCGTGGCTTTTCTGCAAATAAATAAGTAATGAAGGTATTGGCAGCACATTATTCACTACATGTCCATGTGAGAGAAACAGAGGAAAGCAGGCTGTCAAAATCTCTCAGCCATATCTTATTTATATATTGGAAAGAAAATAGGCTGTAGTATTTGTGCTTTTCTTTAAACTGATTTCATTGTGTTATGTCTTAATTTACTTTTACCTCGGGAGTTAAGAAACAAACACTCCTTAAAACGCAGATTATAAAACACATACTTATGACCATCTGGAAAAAACATACTGATTGATTAAAGTTCAATCTATCTGCTTTAAGACCAACTCACAGCAACTGCAATGATTGCAATTCCAGCTATGAGCATTTTCTTCTTAAAACATTCCTTGCTCTTATCAGCTCAGAACTTATTTAGCAGAACTTTCACTTATTTCATGTATTTCATGCCCAAGACATATCAGATACTCTGGAGCACAGTTCTGCAGAGAGAACAGGATTTTGTGCCTGGTTACTCAGAATTGCTGAAGAATATAAAGGTCCAGGTTCTGTGGAAAAAAGCAGATGCATTTACATACCCCCTGTACCTTAGAGCAGTTGAGAACATGATCCAAAATACTGACCGCAGTTTAATTGCATACTGACATGTTCTGCCTGACTTTATATAATGTTCTTCTATTAATTTAATAATTAAGCAATTAACCCTGAGGATATTTTGCAAAACAGCCTACCAGCATGCAAAACAAAATATAAATTCTACAAGTGTTCCACTTGCCTCTGACAAAAGAACAGTAAGTGATTTCAGTGCAGAAAGGTCACTTAAACTGTATACTTTTAGAATGTTAATTAAAAATGCATTTTGGAATCCAAAATGAAATGTAGACATATTTTATGACTACATTTGCAGAAGTCAGAAGTCTGTTCTTCTTGTATCAGTAAGGAAAATTAGGTAATAGTCTTTTACACAATTACTATGTGATGGGGTACATACAACTTATTTGGAAAACTTTTAGAGATGTCACACACTTTGCCTGGAGTTAGAGTGGGTCAGTGTTGCCCCACATCCCCTCAGTATCTTCTCAACCCTGCATGAAATACTGTTGATTAAACAATGCATCTTTAATTTTTCTAATAGCTTATGGATAGCTTGGAAAATGCAACGTGAGCCAAAAGCTCATTGAATATTATTCACTGTGCATTCCCCAATTATTCTACCGGTGTAGTCAGTTCCAAACCACTAGCAAATTTGCCATAATAAAATTTTATATTGACTTTTCTTTATATATAGGTTGTGCCTCTACCGTAATACTCTGACCTCCTCCCAGGTGGATTCTTTTGCTGCTGGCAGGAGCCAAATATTTCTCTTCTGTCTTGTCAGTATTTGATTCATGTAGTGTTTACCCTTTTTATTCAGTCTGTTAACTAGTGGAATACCAAGTCAGAGTAACAGCAGGACTCTATTCATGTAACATGGACATTGACTATAAAGCAACTGATTTATCACATGGCACAGGTGTGCAGAAGAAAACCTGATAACAGATGGTAGCTACAACTGCCAGTCATTAAAATCCTGACACTGAATTGAACTGTGTCATGTCCAAAAGGAACTCCAGATCTCAGGCAGGTGAATCAGCCCCAAAAGTCTCTCCTTTCTTTTTGAAAAGAGGTAAACTATTTTTTTTCTGGTCTTTGTTGCTGAAGTTTTAGAAACCCACCATTTTTCAAACAGGGCAGGAGGGATAAAGCATAAGAGAACACGTTGGAGCAGATGACCCACCGATCTCTTCCAACCTTACCCATTCTGTGATTCTGTGAATTTCTGTGTAGAAAAACTATTGTAGTCACAGCTTATCAGGACCTGCATTTTACAAAGGATTGGGGAAGTTTCTTTTTAAGTATAAACAAGTATGTAGAAAATTAGTACTGAAAAAAATAGAAGATTTTGTCCTGTCCTTACTTACTGGCTTAAATTGGTTAATACTTTATCCTGTGATTTGCTTGTAAGTTCTCATTTAGATCACAATCTTGCCCAAGGACTCATTGTGGTGGAAAACCTTTATCAATATGGTTATAACAGAAAACCCTTATCAATATGTTTATAGTGGTTTGCAGCTGGGATAATGATCTATCCATGGAAACATTTCAGTGCCTGGTGAGTCTCATTGATTTCACTGGGATTTAATGGCCAGCAGCACTCTCTGTTAGCAGGCAGTAATAAAAAAACTGAGGTTGTACTCAAGCACCTTGGTTTGCAGTGGTAGCCCAGTGTGTTGACACCATCACAAGGCACTTTTTTGGGGAGACAAACTAGATTCCTTCCAAAGGAAACTAAACCAGAGGCTCTGCTCCAGCTGAGCCCCGATATTCTCTGTCCCCAAGGCAGGGGACTGGCCTGTCCCCAAGGCAGCCCAATGACTGGCCCTTCACACAGCTTTGAACCATGAGACTTGCAGGGCTGTTCAGTCCAGAGCATTGCCTGAAGTAAGCCGAGCTGCAAGGCCTTTGCTGTTAAGCACTGATCTGTTCTGTTGTGGTGAATTATTTATTCATATAAACCTAGTGTCAGTTAGACATCTATGTTTTTGGAGAGGTTTTAATGTAATCCATTTTAGGCATCATAAATTCATGCTCTTAATCCAAGCTAGTTTGTCTCCAGTCTTGCTTTACTCACCAGGTCAGAGCTTTAAATTATTTGAATTTTAAGACTGAAATGGAATATGGGATATCATATATTTGAGGTATGAGATGAGGATCTCTGGGAGCTGCTTCTCTTCCTTCGTGAGCTATCAAATCAAGAAAATGATGTACTTTATACTACCTGTCTAAATTTTAAGAGGGTAAAATTAATGATCTCTCACAGTTTGAGATATGACATGGAGTTTCATGAGCAAACTTATATATAAAAAAAGATATGAACATCAATAGTCACATGCAAATTAATTTTGGGGACATCAAAACTCAAACTTATGCTTAAGGAAATATACTTTAAAAGGCAAAACCACCTATCCTGCCACCCATATAGCTCTGCTTGTGTTTAAGACTCAAAGAATGTTGTTCATTTGTTTTGTGCCTTTGATTTGTCTATGGAAATAACCACCTTTATGTATCCTTATCTACTAGGTGATTTCATGTTCTGACAGCAAACAGCTTCTGAACATATTTGGAGAGAAATTTATAGCTACATTGGAAGAAAATACACAGGGACAATAATACTTCTCAAAATATACAATAACACTTTCATGCAAAACACTTCAAAGAAATGTACATGAAAAGAAAAAAAGAAAGAAGGAAAATTGCCCCCAAGAAGACACCTGAAGGCTTTCCAACTGTGGGACTCTGCAAACTGTGCAATTTTTTTTTTTTCCCAGTTGGCTTTTAAATGGCTCTGAGGACCTGGTAATTTTTCTTGCTGTCAGAAATCCAGAGTTGGGGCACTCCAGAAAAAGACCCTCCACAACTGGCTCCCTCTGGTGAGAAGTGTCAAGTCTCAGCCTGCCATGGGAGCAGTTGGTCTTTATGTTATAGTTTGTGTTTTCAACACGATGTATAACAGCCGTAGGAACATCAACCTGTAGATTATCTCAAACATGATTTTGTAAGAAATGAACCAGCACCTTCTCATTATCTGAGCTACTGAGGGTGAAAGAAGAACTTGGATAGCACAGAGCCTGAATACATGTTAATAATGTCCAACCAAACTCAACTGGTTTGCCTTCATCTGATTATAGAAGCACTAGCCAAAGCACTAAAATGACCTAAAAAACACCCAGAGAATCCTCTCTGGTGCCTCTATATCCATGTTTTCCAGCACCCTGAGGACCAGGAGAGATTCTTTAACTGGCTACAGAATGACTATACAAAGGTAACTCAGGTCAGGCAAGGCTAATAAACCCTGCTAGGCGTGAGCTGGTGGTGTAGCATGTGTCATATTTTTTACTTATTTGGATCCCAGGAATATGAAGTAGGGGCAGCTGAGCTGGTTCTGCCCTGAATTAGTATATGTTCAGCAAGTTTTGTTAGTCTGGGTTATAGGACACACTGAAGTGGCTGTGATGCTTCTGCATGTGAGCCAAACCCTAAGATACAGCATATTTGTGCTCAGGAACTGCCAACTCTGAGCTACTAAAGAAGACTTGACCTTGAATCAATTTATATGACCCTGTGGTCTTGACCCACATAATCCTTAATCTGGATACAAAATATGCAGATAGCTGATAGTCACCTGAAATTTGTTACTCTTGTGCATGTATCCTCCAGGGCTTCTCTGCCATCTTTATTGATTATGACAATTCCTTCCTGYTCTAAAAAATCTTTTTTTCTGGGGAGAAAGAGCAGCAGCAGCACAATGACAGCATCAATTGTGGTGAACCCAGATAGCTCTGCTCAGAGTGCTTGTGCAGACATTTTTCTTAAGAAAAACTCTCTCTATGTTTACAAGCAACATATGTGCTGCAGAGCCAGAGCTCCTCTCCAAGTCCCTCAGATGAATCTGTTGTCATAAAAGATGCTGGGCAAAGAACAGTCTTGCTTGGAAAGGAACAGTAACTCCTAAGAAACTTCAAGAACATGTTTCTAGTGGCTTCAGCTGAGCAATTGAGTCTCTAGACTGGAAGTAGGCTCTGACATAAGTGCTTTCACAGCTTCAAAATTCTTGGATGCCTGATTTTGCAGTGACCTGGCTTCGGTGCGAAAGTAGAAAACCAGATACTGGGCTCAGAAAGAATATCTCATTGTCTGCAAGCCTCAGGAGCTTACTCAATAAGCCTAAATCTTCTTGTATACTTGAAACTGAAATCCCTCTCTTCTTGTAAAGGGGAGGAAAAAATCTTGCAAAAAGGTGGAACTACCTGACATACATATAAACCATCAAGGACAACCCTTCCTAATGACACTGACTGAAGTTTTTACCACACGACAGATTTTTTTTCAGGGAATACCAACAGCATTAAGGTATCTGTTTACCTACAGGTAAAAGTAATTTACCAGTAACAGATGATCCTGAGCACATGTAGGTGACTAAACCAAAATGCCTTGGGACCTTTCAGGTAAACAGGGAAGAATCTAGAAAACTAAAGAACGTACAATATTAAGCAGTTTTGAAAAGCAGGCAAGTTGAACTTTCATCTTGGATCAGATCAGTGTTTGAGCAATAATGAGCTAAGCTAAAGAGTTTAGATGGTTTTTCCTACCCCTAACTGCAACTAGATTCTTACTAAAGGGTAACGTGGATTCTTCACAGTGGCAGATTGTGGAAAATAACCAGTTCTCAGTAAATGGTTTGGATCTGTTATGGGTAACAATAAATCC
>PYHW01010678.1:2134007-2273171 GCA_013186435.1 Turdus rufiventris
TAAGTTCTTAGTGACTGTCAAGTGCTTTTGACATTTTATCTTGAGTATTCTTTTCAAAAACTGCCTGTGAAGAACTTGCTGTCTGGATTTCTTCTCAGAAAGTTTCTAATGTCTCTTTCACTTCATTCTTAAAAGAATATTATCACACACAGTCACTAAGAAATTGTTTCTAATTTTGCAATTCCTGTCCAGATTACCTGTACAGCTTTAATAGATGCTTTCATTTGGGGAAAAAGAGGAACCAGTTGCAAGCAACTATCTCTTGATTTCATACTTATCTTCTACTAAAATCTGCATACTTTTCTAGTGGTTAATAAGCATAAATTTATTTCATAATCACTAAGAGATAGCTCCTGATAGGAACAGTGAATGAAGAAATTTTTAGCACTTGAGCCTAGATTCAGGCAGTCTAAATTATATCTACTTCCCTACACTTTGTGTCTCCCTTTGGCCATCCTCGTGTCTGCAGGGACACGGGGCACACAAAACACAGGAGGCTGTATATTAAATTTTCAATGTCTGAGCCTGTACTTTGATGTGCAGATGTATAAGTATCAACACCTCTCAAGTTACTTAACTACTTCTCCGCAAGTGGCCTTGTTGGTTGGTTGGGGTTTTGTTTGTCCTGAGTTTTTTGTTTCTTTGTAGGGCTTTTTGTTGTTGGTTTGGGTTGTTTGTTTTCATTCATTGTTGTTTTGCTGCTGCTGCTTATTGCTATATAGAGTTCAAAAGTAACCCGAAGTACCGTGGAACATAGCTTCATATGCACTTTTTCTGAATAACTGAATGAGATTGAGGGTACTGGTGGCAGAGCTAGGGCTTCACTGATAAGATTTCAAGTCTTGCTCTGCACTTAATTCAATTCATTCTTCTGCAAGCTGCTTCCACTCTGTGCGACTTAAATGTGCGTACGTGGTTATGTGAGCTGAGATCTGACCTACATCTAAAGCTGAACACATTGTTCTCTGTTGTGCTGCTGGTTGCAGAAGCATTGTATCTTAACCAGTCTTACTGCAGCAGCCAACTGCTTTATCTTTGGCTTTGAACAGATTCTTGGTCTTGGATAAGGATGTGTTACTGTCAGTCAGATAACAGCAGCTTTTGAGGAGCTGTTGCAAGCAGCCACAGTCTTTGCCCTCTGCCTAGCTTTCAGTTAAAAGTTGGGTAAGAGATTTACAAAGAAGATTTACAAAGAAAGAAATTTTCTTTATGTTCTTCTTGATCAGATCTTTCATAAGACTGTTGTATAGCTTTGAAAATCTTGTTCTAGAAAATAAACCAACAGATTGTCCATCACTGATTTCACATAAAAAAGAAGATTGCTCCATGGTCAACTTAATACTGCTGATGAGGAGAGAGATATCTAACAGGGAAAAGTCTGGCACAGTCTAGACTCATAGGTAAGGCTGTATCTCAGGTACTTTAGCATAAAAAAAGACTTTGCTATAATATAGACTAATACAGAAAGATTTACAGTTAACACTTTGAAACTGTGAGTGTTTAGCCCTGAATGTTCTCATAAAAGTCCTCAGATTACCTTTATCACAAACACATCTATTCTTTCATAGCTTTACATTAAGTCATGTACAAAGTCTCATCAAATAGAAGTAAAGAGTCTTCTGGAAAAAAAAAAATCCTTAAAATGTTTACCTAGTCATAACTAATAGCTTTTGATTGTTCCTTAGTAAGCTTGGAAGCCATTATAGAAAACTCAATTAAGAGTCTTGACATTTACTGTGCATTCCAGCTCAAATTTACTAATGGATACAATTCAATTCCTCTTTGCACCACACAATGCCACAAATTCAGCTTAGAGTAATGCAGACTTCCAAGGGTGAGTTGGGAATAATTGCACAGAAGGTCAAAAGCCTCTTGCCCTGCAATAAGTACCATTTCTGACAGGCTTGCTAGTTTGTTTAAATAGAACATTATAATCAAGCAGATATTGGAAAATATCTCAAGGAGAGTACTTTTATACAATACAGAGTCCCCCTCATAAAGAAAAACATACCTAATTTTCAGTTCTGTGGAATGTCACCTGGAAAGAAGGGCCCTTTTAATAGCGAGGCGCGACTGCACTTTTGGTCATTGTGAGCTGCAATTCCTTCCCTGAAGTAGGATTTTGTTGCCAAACTTGGAAATAACAGTGTGTTGAACATCCGGCCCAGAGCAAACAGTCTCTGTAAGTACCTTCAAACCAGCTCTCCTGCATGAAAGAAGCAATGCTTTTGTGAATGAAACCGGATACTAAAGAATTAGAAATGCAGGTACTCCTCTGGTCACTTTGTAGAGAAAGGATGGGGGAGGAGGAGTAGAAGGGATGCTGATTACAACATGTTGTCTATATAAACTAAACATGTGTGAAGGTGCGGGAATGTGCACATAAACCTTTTCCAGAGTTTGTTGTTTCATTAAAATGAAGAAAACTCAAAGAGGTGTTCCTTCCTCTCCCCTCCCTCCACATAACAATTTTTGCTGAGCAAAGTGTTTGACTTGGACAGGCACTGATGTCACCATTTTGACTGATAGTCAAGTCCTTGTAGGAAAATAGCACAACTAACTCATCTGCATTTGAGAACAAAGGCGTGTAACACATGGATCCGGTCTCTCTAGGATCTCTGGGAAGTCTGAGCAGCACAGTCCTGCTCCAGGTTCAGGGTACAGATGGCTATGCAGAGAGGAGTACAGCGATAGGCAGACAGATATCACCATGCTGAAAGCAGTCTTGGGGATCAGTGGCATTCCTCAATACAAAGAGTGGCATTTTTCTCACTTATTTGTTTTGTTTTATTTTATTTACTCCAGGTATCTGAGTTACTTCTAAACCTTTAATTAAAAATTCCCTGATTTGATAAACAAACATCTTGTGAACTCTGAAGCACTTCAGCTTTAAAGGAAAACAAGTGGAAACTTCTGCCAGTTTGCTTGAAACTGCCATTCACTGTTAAGTTATTTTTATCAGAGAGGGAAGTTGGCTAAAAGCCTGAACAAAGAGACAGATCTTCATTCCCTTGTTGAACATGAGGAAGCTCAGGTTTAAGGCAGCAATTATCTGTCCTCTGCAACACCACACCCAGCCATCCTTCTGCCCTTGTCACTGCAGCTCGCTGAAAGAGCACTGGAGATACAGAAAAGACAGTCCTCATCAGCTGGTCTCTGCTCACATGGCGATCACCACACAATACTTCACCTAGAGATGAGCTGTGATATTCTCTCATCATCCTATTTTATTCAGAACCCTTGCAGGCTCCTTGACTCATTGCCCCATACAGAGTGTGCAGCCTATCTAGTCCCTGCGGGACAAGGATGATAGCCCTGGGATCTAGTCAGCGATCATGAGACCACAGCTGTTGTGCTGCAATAATCTCCCACTTGCAGCATGTGTCACAGCTACGAACTGTTTGGCCTGTAAATCAACAGGTTTGATCTTGCCTTCCGATGATTCCTGAATAGGTTGCTGAAAGGCTCTCAAGAGCACCTCCACCTCCTAAAGCGGCGCCACCCTCTTTACTCACAGTGGGTTATGAGGAAGTTGCTGCCTTTTTTGTTGCTTAAGCTGACCTGTGAAAAACCATAAATGCATTTTATGCCATACATAAATTTTTCAGCTTCTTGCAAGGCTCACAACAAAGAGTACTTAGGTGTGAGCATGTTACCTTGAAGACACAGGTGAGGGTGTAGGCTGTGTTTGTTTCAGGGTTCAAAATATGCACAAACAGGGGGAGCTCAGCTGAATGCAGCAGGGCTGATGCATGGACCTTTAGAAATTATACTTCCAAATACAGAAATCATTCACTTGTGTTTCTGGTCACATCTGAATCAAATCCAAGAACCAGGATCATGTTTTGAATCTGATGCCATATTAAGGGCAGATGGATTGACATGCACCACATTTTTGAGGTGGATTATTCATAAACACGTACATTTTGATACAGCAGGTCAAGTGACTAATATTTCATAGCTCAGCATTCCAAAACACTTACCTGCAATGGAAATGATTCCTTGGTACAGTATTTTCTTCGCTACTTAAGCGAATGTGCTCTGTGTCTGTGTTCTTCATGTTTGTGGAACAAGATGTTCTTCAGTCCCAATTCCACTGGTCATTTTATTTAAATAAAGGGGCCATAGATCTTACTTCCTCTCTGAGTTAACCACATGTACATGCGCTCTGTGTTCTTTGGATAAGACATGCTACATCTACATCTGTAGCTGTGAATACACAATCCCACCTCCTCTCTGCCTAAGCTCCTCTTAGGCCACCTGCAAAAAAGGCTGCCCAGGTTTTCTTGGCCTGACTTCCCCAAGTGCACCCTGACCCTGTCATGGCATGATGATGGATAGTAAACATGCTGGCAGTTCCTGAGCACATAAAGCACTAAAGTGTTCCCATGGAAAGTCTTCTGTGCATCAACCTAGTGGCCTTCCAGACACTCAAGAGCAGATTTGGTTTTCAGATGGCCTCAGGTAACCCTTGAGATGTAGTGCACCTGCATCGATATACCTACATGTTCTTACCAAGCAGAATTCTCTCTTGGCTTATACAATGGAAATTAGAAGTAGGTGTGCCAACATGTATCAGTAGGGAAAGACACCCTTAATCCGCAAATGGCTGCTTTATAAAGACTGAAGTACTGTAAAAGCCATTCCTTTGTGCAATGCAGCCTACAGATTATAAAACTCCAGAGACAAGGCAAGGATTAAGTGCATTACCACACAATGAACATATGTCAGTTTAGTTTTATCACTGTCAAACAAGCACTAGGAAAGAGTCATAAGAAAAATATTTATAGCAATAAATCCCACCTCAACATGATAACATTCAGACTGAACACTAAAAGAACTAAAGTTATATAGAATACAAAGTGACTCAGTGTTCCAGGTAACCCATGGCATACTGTAGAACAATCACTTTAATATTTCTGGCTGGCGCATATAAGTGGCAGGAAAAACTGTGCTTCAGGAGTTTTGGATAAGAAACTAGAAGTGTCAGGTCTGGCTGTGTATTCATCTTACAACAGTTAAGTATAGGCAACTTTACTTAACTATGCTAGTACACATCTCCCAAAATGTAAGGAGCACAAATCATAACTTCTTTCCAAAGTCATATAACAAGGTGTGCACTGTTCTCCAGACTAGTATAATCACAGAAATACCATCACTGCAGTAGTTTGTCTCCCTCTGGATTTTTCCCCTTCACAAGTTTATGCTGACAGTTTGCTTTGCTTTACTTTACTCACTAAAGTGGTTAAAATCCATAACCCTCTTGATGACTACCATGGTTACAGAGCACATCTCTTTCAACAGGTTCCTTTTTCCTGGCGGTAATACAACGCCTCTGATTCATAGGCTGCAGGATAGTGGTGGTGAAATCAGTGGAGCTTACCTTCCCTTGGCACTGGGGACCAGGGTGCTGGTGTAAGCTGGGGATTACCACGGAGCATAGAATAACATCGCTAGCTTTGGCTTTGAAGATTCGGTTTCCTCATCAGTATTTTTCTCTTTTGTTGCCTTTCAGAAATGCAAGTGTTTTCATATCAAGCTGTATAATTTAGCAGAAGACTAATATTTTGTCTGGCAGCCTTTGCAGCCTGTATAGATGATTTCTTGCACCAAGCTTCCCCTTCCTTCTTCCTTCTCTCCCCCATCCCTCTGAGTTTGAGTGTGATGTTTTGAAAAGCAAATATTTTTGACTACAAAGTCCTTTCCAGTGTTTAATATGTTAGGTATGGGTTAATAGGGCAAATATCTTCAGCTCCTCTTCATCTTGCTTTACCAAAGTCTGTTTTACTGAAAACACGCACATTTTATTGGCTGAAAGTGTTCCATCAAAGGTAAATTTTAATGAAAACATTATTTAAAGAGAGTTTTCAGGCTGAAGAGTAGAGAAAGAGGGGGAAAGGGTTTTTTTCCTGTTGTTGTTGCTAAAAAAAAGGTATTTTGATTCAGTAATGGATACTTTCCAAATTAAAAAGTCTGGATGTGTAGATGCCAAGATGACTGCTTTGTGTTCCACAGAAATCTGTTTGTGCCTTAATTCTCCACTGTAAAGGAAATGTATTTTTCTCATTGAGAAAAAGTTTAAGGAAAAGGTGAACCTGACTTGAGCAGTGAAAAATCCAGAAATCTATACTGGGGGGGCCTGTTTTAACAATTTCTCTCATCAGTGGTCTCTGCTTCCTTTCCAAATTAATTAGGCTCCTGGAATACTTCCTTAATATCCTTTCTCAGGCATAGTCAATTAATTTTGCATTAAAAACATGCAATTACTGCAACTTGTTGCATGCACAATTTTTTTCCAGTCATGACTTACTACCATCCTTTGGTCCATAAAATGAAATTTAAATAGTGCTGCCATATTCCTCTTGACTGAATTAAGTGTAAATGTTGATCAAAGCTTCCATCAGCTTAAAATATCAGAAATTGAGAATTACACTGCCAGAAAGATGGGTATTAATATATGGCTCAGTACTTACGTGTTTTTCTCCTTTGTGTTTATCAGCACATTAATTTCTTCTTGTTGCACCAGCATATTCTTGTTATTTAAGCAAATTATCATGGCTAAAGTAAGTAGGGCAATTATTCTTTGTTAGCTGGCACACTGCCATTCCTTTCATGTGTTCAAGAGTCAGCCACGAATTATAAGGATGTAAGGTCCCTGATGGATTTAGTGGTGACATCACAAATTCTCACTCTGATGAAGACACTAATATGTGCTGTTGTCAGTAATTTGCTGACACCACTTAGAGTGAAGGGCACAAACAAAGATGTCTTTCTTGGCACAGTACCAAGGAAGCCAAAGCTACTGTGAAAGAAAACACCAGGTGAATTCAACTCCTTTGGAAATACATCTATTAAATGGGGAACAATACACCTGCATAATGAATGATGCTCTTCTGTGCACACGGTATGCTTTGGAAACCATGGTCAGTTGAACATAAAAAAAGAAAAAAGAAAACAAAAGATGTGTTTGAGGGTTCTGCCGATAGTTCGTTAATTATTTCAGATTAGATGAAGCAGTTCTGGAGTGGCTGGGGGTTCACCATGGTATCAGCATGTGGCTGGATTGAACCCAGCACAAAACCTGAAGTGTTTTTTTGTATAAGCTCTCTACCTATCCTTTCCCCAGTGGAGATTCATGCCTTGCTCTTCTGGCTCCAGATTCTGATTGAGCACTCGTATCACATTTCATAGCTACAACCCAGTGAGGTCAACATGTCCACATGGGTCTTTGGGGCAAACTTTGGGAGCACTGTCAGGTGAAATAGTGACTTATTTCTCCTAAAAGAACAGGGACAGTCATTGTGGGACTGGTGCCTGGCTTGTAGTGAGGTCCAGTGGCACAGATGAGGCTTTGGGTCTCTATTTGTGCCATAGGCTAGAATAGCAGACTGGCACAATTGAGGTTTGGCCTTGTCAATATGATGGGCATCATTACTGATCCGTCCCTTCACTCTGCCCATCACTGCTTCATTCTACCTATGCTCTCCAAAAATAAATTTAATTCATAGCACACATTCATTGTCCTTTAAACTGGCTACCTTAAACATACCCTAAAAGTCAGGACCACTGTTGCTCAAGAGACCCTTGTTCCAGGACCTTGAAATCTCTTAGTGTATTTTTAATGTATATTTTGCAGGTCTCTAATTTCTTCCCACCAACCTCTGCCATTCAGGCCTCCCTTTTCTCTAATAAGATACCTTAAGGTGGCACATGCTGAATCCCACAATACCATCAGGAAGCTGAAGATTCTGGATTTTGCTTTGGGAGCTGTATGTTGCTCTTGAGCAGCAATATTAAAATCTTTTCTATAATAGAGAACACTAAGGTATTATTCCTGTTAGTCCAAGGCATTAAGTAGCATCATCAATACTATTATAAAAATCTTCATGTTAGGGTTCAAACTTTGAACTTTACTTGAAAACAATAATGGTGTAGAAATCTGTTCCTTCTCTTCGCCTTCTCTGTTCTTGAACAATTCCAACTTTTAGATTTTTTTTCTGTGACCCCATGAATCATCTTTTCCTGCCCCAATTTCAATTGGGAGCTGCATCTCATGATGCCACATGACTTCAGAAGCTGCAGCTTTGAACAAAAGCCAAAATGTTTGTCTTCTGCACATGAAGTGCACTTTATATAATCTTGGCAATGAATGTGTTTGTGCACAGTATCAAGCAGTGCTTGGCTTCCCTATGGCACATGGTGTAGTTTTATTAATAGTGTTGATTTTAATCTAATTTACCTGAAATTTTTCAAACTTTCAAACTTCTTTAAGGTACCTGAAACACTACTCTACAGGTCAATTCAGATCATACCTGTTAGAAGCACTTCACATAAATTTCTATCTTAATTCTGTCTCTTCCAAGATTTCTGGGTCCTGTTAGCATTTTGCCTTTGTTCTTTCCTGGCAAAGCATTGATATGACATTTGTAAACGTTGCCAGATGAGTCGGTGGCCTGGGTTTGGTACATAATTCAGAATTTCAGTTTTTCAAGTGCTCTGAAGAAGCAGCCACTACTGAAGCCAAAGTTTAATATTGTTAGTGTATTAATTTATGTCAGTGGTTGAGTACAATTTTTTTTAAACCACATTTCACAGAAAATCTCCTACCACCAGCAATTGATCAAATATGACAAGCTCTCACTTGGCTAATGCCTGTGATATGGGCTACTTAACTCCTGTATTTCTTCCCAGAATGGGAACTGCGGCTTCTGGTGAAATAAAGGAGCTTCTGTTTCTCTGCCACTGTCAGAAATGGAAATTCAGAGCAATATTTTCATCAGCTTGAAATGCCAGATCAGATTAAAATCCTCATGCCAAGGGGAAGGCATTTGCTTTGAGCTGCAGTTCTTAATGCTCCTCAGCTCACCACTTCGTAGGAGCATGTCAACTTTCTTGCTCCTCCTCTCATCGGAGCAGTGCTAAAGTGCCAAAGCATTAACAGAGGCTGAGATATTCTGGGAATACCCCACCAGGGTAAATTCAAGCCTGATACAGGGCTGCAGGCTGAGAGGGTTACTTCAAGGAGGAAAGCACGCCGGTGGACATGTCAACTGGAACTCACAGGGCCCACAAATCCTACCTACCAATTTCTGATTCCCAAAAATTGGATGTTGTGGCCTCTATGTTGGGGAGAGTGAGTGGGATGGGCTGCCCCAGGGAATAGGGCCTTTGAATCACTAACTGATCCTTAACCTTGATGATCCTAAAGTTTGTGATGACTGAGCTGGGCTCAGGTAACAGAGACCATCACGGCTGGCAGCTTGAGGAAGACATCTATGCTGCTTGGACATGTTCTTGTTACTAAACCTTCCTTGCATTTCACACACACGGAGAGCCTGCTACGAAGTGTGTTGTTGTCATAATGAAATCACAGGGAATCAGATGGAGAAATGTGTGTTTGAGCATTTAAAGCTAGGCTCGTAGACCACAAAACAGACTTCACAAGTAGAGGTCAAGGTGGTACCAATTAAGACAAGATTATATTTAATGGAAAGTCACCTGGATTGAATTAAGTGTATTTTCTTGGACCTAGCAGGCTGGAATCAGGATAAACAAACTTCTTCAGAATTCCTAGGTGACTTTCCAATAATTATGACCAAATCTGAGTTTCAAGTCTTCAGAGCCCCCAAATTATCTTTTATATAAGAACACACATTGCTACTCGGGAGGTCTGTTTGTTGTGATGAGCAGAGCATAAAATAAATCCCTCACACACAATACTGCAGGTGGAGGCTGCAAAGCAGTTTCTCTGATCAATAGAGCTAATGGGCCTCTAGTGTAAAATGCATTTTTGTAACTCCCTTTCTTCAGACCTTCTTTTTTTGTCAGAAAAACAGTGCCAGAAGAACTTAATGGCTTTGTTTTCCAGTCCATAAACTGATGATATGTCACTGGTGTTGCAGTTAAACATACACAATAAACCCACCAGAGTTCAAGCTCATGCTACAGTCAAGCACTGGGGCCACCACCTTTTAAATTTTTTTTTTTAGTTTATTTCTGCTGCATGTTTAAAATATGATAATGTACCTCTACGTGGAAACACAGAATAAAAAAATGATACACACCCTTCTCAGTTTTGTAGGTTCAATCTGTGGCATCTTTGCCCCTTATGCAGACAGGCATGGAAATCGGTCTTTAATTCCTGTTTGTTTGCCAGTCAAGGCTGGCACAATCTACTTGCTCATATTAAGATAACACTGGTCAACAGCTTTTCACCACAAGAGAGTTTGTTTTGAGTACGTGTTGGTTCACTGAGCTCCACCGATCCAGCCAAGACATTTAAAAGCATGCTTAATGCGTCCATGCAGGTTTTCAGATATCTAATGGGTGTCAATTATTTGGACCCTATGAATCCCTGGTAGTTTCTTAGTGAATGCACACTCTTGTCAACTTTCACTATTTTCTGTTAACAGCCAAAAAAAAAAAAAAAAANAGTATTACTAGGCAGATGCAATATGCAATACAAAGAAGTTCCCTGAAAGTTCACTAGAAATGTCTAAAATTTTTGGTTTGAGCTCACACTTGACTAGAACATAATTTTAAACACAAAAACATTTCTTGTGGACTTAAAGTAATTTTATATATGCTTTTCAAAAATCAGCCCAACTTCCAGTCTCTCAGTTAACTTATAACGCCTGTCCTAAAGAGGTAAACACTTGCTGTATTTGCTTCACTTAAAGCTGATTTGAACCTTTAAGCTCATGGTCTTGCCCACTGGGATTAGGGATACTGGTTTTATACCACAAAATGAATGGGAAGGCCTAGATTTTCACAGGAAATACAAAATGCTTATTCTTTCTCTAATGCAAATGGAGGAAAATCTGATGCAATTAATATTTTGAGTGGTTTTTTACAAGTTTTTGAAGTGTATGTTTCTATATTTGTTTAGTTTGAGTCTTGGGGGTAAGGAACCACTTTTATAAAGAGGACAAATACACCCAGCATCAATAATTATTACAAAGCTTGCAAAGACACTTCTAAACACCTTTATGTGGTATGTACAGATAAAGGTGTAATGAAAGTATAAATGGTTATGTTTGGCACTGTCTGATTCAGTGTTTTGTACCTTAGTGCTGCTGCCGTGCTCTTTCCCCCTAAGCATGACCCCTAGGATCATTGTATAACCATACTTCACTCTCATCTCAGCCCCAGGTTATTGATACTTTCTCTTGTCCTTTCATTCCTTTTCCTGACTTTACATCTCACTTCAGCCTTAGTCCTTGGTACATGCTACAGGTGCCTGACCACCTCTTCATACTCTAGCTGCTTGCCTTCTACCCCAAGCCCACCACCCTCTGCCAGCCAGGAATTAAAGATCACAACCTCAAATTGACCCAGCTGAACCTCTGTACCTGGCCTGCAGAAAGGCCAGAAAATCAATCTACTTGGGGTAAGAGGTGTGATGTAAGGCTTGGTCACCCAGGTGGGAAGCAGTGACTGGTGGCGCTTTCTCTGGCTGGGAGTAAAGCAGAAATGTTTGCAGCAGGATACTGTGAAAGCCTGAGTTCTGCAACCTGTGCTCCTTCCACATATGAAAACACCATCTCAGACTCCAGCTACTACAGAGAAGAAGTACTTGTTTTCACAGAATCATAGCACAGTTTGGGTTGGAAGAGACCTTAAAGTTCAACTAATTCCAAGCCCCCTGCTGTGGGCAGAGACACCTTCCACTAGACCAGGTTGCTTAAAGCCCCATCCAACTTGGCCTTGGAACATTCATAGAGATGGGGCATCCATAGCTTCTCTGGGAAACCTGTTCCAGTGCCTCACCACTCTCACAGTAAAGAACTTCTCCCTAATATCTAAACTAAATCTACTCTCTTTCAGTTGAAAGCCATTACACTTTGTCACATCACCCTGTAATAAATCCCTCCCCAGCTTTCTTGTAAGCCCTAAAGGTACTGGAAGGCTGTTACAGAATCACCCTGGAGCCTTCTATTCTCTAGTTATCCAGAAGATATATTCCCTCATATATTCATCAGGCCATTCCTGACTCCTATAGGAAGGTGTCACCCTCCACTGTGAGTGGCTATTGATCTACTGGGTATCACCATCACTCCTGCAAGTTACAGCCAGTGAACTAACATTTGCTCGCTATTTCTTTGAGTTGAATTCAAGCATGAAATTGCTATCAATGCCATCCTTACTTCCTAACAAAACCCTTCCTGCTAGGATGGTCAAGGAAAATATTTTAAGCCCTGAAAGCTCCTTAAAGTTTATGGATAATGGCCATCCATGTGAATCAAACTAAAGCTGACAATCCCGAAGAGCCACATTACTTTTCCCACAAAAACACATGAATGTAGCACTTCTGTCCCACACTTGGCGGGTTATTCATTTATTTTAATTTGCAGCAACCGTGACTGAGTTACATTCATCTTCCCAGATGTTGTTAGCGATGAAAGCTGAAGGAACAAGTCTTTTCTGATGTTGATGTACTGTGTGCCAAACCTCATCTTGAGCCCCTGGCTCCTGCTGTACTTTTCTTGTGTCTGTACTGCTGCCTTGTGATAAATGAAACTTGCAGAATCACACGTACTGTGGTACAGGAACAAGCATCTTGTCTGGGGAGTGGTCAGTGCCGGAGGCTAAAAACTTGGGTTGTGTGTACATCTGCAGAGGCTCATGTAATAACTACAGTAAAGTTATTATAACTAAAGCAAAGGTGCTGAGGCTTTGATTACAAATGTCAAACAAAATGGGAAACAAAGCAAGGCTGAGGAAGGAAAAAGGCCCCAGCCCTGTGTTCTCCTCCCCCCACCTCATCACAACAAGCAGCTTTTCTGTCTTTGTTTTATTAGCTCCAAAAGCTTTCGCAGTCTTGCTTTCTTGGCACACTTGTAAAGTCCTGGGAAGCTCAGAGTTTTCTCTCAGTTACACTGAAAAGCCACAGATGGTCTAAATGATCGTTTGTAAATAAATGAATAATCAGAACCAAAAAAGTTCTGCAGAAACCCTCTTCCAGCCTTTTCTAATTTTTTACAAAATGCCTCAGAAACAGATTGCATACTTCACCAGCAGACTGAAACAGTCATGTTACCAATTTGTGCAGATGGAGATCAATTTTGTCTCAGCTAATTTGGGGTTTTCAATTTCCACGAAGTTCTTTTCCGCTGGAAGCAGTGAAGTACCAGACCTCTGTTTGCTGAATGAGATGAGCACCAAAGGAGCAGCTCCCATTTCCTGCTCACACCCCTTACCTGCAGACCCATTCCTCAGTTTGGATGTGAGACAAACCCCCCAGCACAACTGAGGCTAAGCCTCTGCTCTCATGTCCCTGCTGTCCCCTGGGGCTCTGCCTCTGTCCACACCTGGGTGCTGAGGTGATGGTGCTGTGTCCAGGACCCCAGGCTGTCCAGGTGACCTTGGACCCCTGTATCACAGCAGAAGCCACAGTCTCCTGTGGGATGCTCTTTGCAGTCCAGGCTTGGGGTGAACACCTGCTGCCAGTGGGGAGGGTGACACCAGGCCAGGTCTGGGGGCACATAGGGCTTCAGAGCACCCCTTAAAGCACCAGATCCAGTGAGGGGGACAGGCATAGAACAAGTCTGAGCATTCATCTCCTCCCTTGACCTTTTATAGAATCACAAAATTATTCTTTGGCTTGGAAAGCACCTTAAAGATCATCTTGTTTCAATTGCCCTGCCATGGGGAGGGGGCACCTTCCACTAGGCAAAGCCCCATCCAACTTCGCCTGTAACACTTCTAGGGATGTGGCACCCATTTTGGCTCTGACATCTCAAAGTAAAGGGATTTAAAACTGATACTCAGCTGCTTCAGAGCTTCGTGAACACCTGACTCCTAAATATATTCCCAGTAGTGTTCCTGGTGCCCCAACTACCTTTAGAAAGAGTTAGTCAGTACATACCCACATACATGCACACAGTGCATGCATGTGTGCGTGTATAAATACACACATATATATATGTACTAAGCAGATATCTGCATGTACTTGCATGCCTATACGTGCTAGCAGTCAGAACTCAGATGTCAGTGTAGACAAAGCAGGTATTTTAAGGATAAACGAGGAATTAAAGCAGCTTTATCTGCTGGATAAAGTGATAGTTGCATCCTGCTTCCCACATCAGGCAACCCTTTCTTTTGACAGCACATTTCCATGAGGCTGTGCATACAGGAGAGGAAGCCATTTCCCAGCAAATCCTCTCCTGTCCCAGCCTCAGCCATGAACACAGAGGCTCCCTGTCACTTTGCTGATGAAGGAATTTCACTCTCCCTCTCCCAAGTCTGTCAGCTCCTCAGAAATAGTGACAAGCTGTTGCAGCAGCCAGGGCTGGATTTACCTCGTTGAAATGGAATGGCATGGCAGGATGGCCATGATCATCCTGGTGGAAAAGACTGAGATTTTTTCCACCTCAAAATCAGACACAGTGTCTCAGCTAAGCTGCCACAATGGTTATTTTATTTATGCTACTTGCAGTAGATTCTCTTCCACATACATAACATATTCAATGGATGTATTTAACTGCACTCTTCCAGCCAGGGACTGCTAGATGGAGACAGAAAACTCCTTTCCAAAGCTGCAGGCTTCTGTGTTTCCATCCAGTCCCAGTGAGGGTGCTCAGCCACCAGGGCTGCTGCACCTGCTATGCCACATGTGCCACATTTACAATCCAGTTGATCACAGGAGAGGGAGACTTAATAACTCCTTAAAAACTGCATACCAGAGCCTCTTCAGGGCATTGCATTTTAAAGAAACACAGAGGGGAGCCCATAATAAATGTTACAAGGGGAAATACCTGTGGCTGATAAGAAGCTGAGCAGATGACAAATCACAAAAGCCTTCAGAGAACCCCTCAGGAGCAGATAACCTTGAGACGTACCTGTATATAAAGATTAAACAGCAACCTGAGCTCAGCAGAGATTTATAGTGCTTTGCAAGCCTCTTGGTTTCACTGTTTGCTTTTGCAGTAGTTTCTGGACTTTATTGTTAGTTTCTGTCTGTTAATATTCTGCATTAGCCCAAAAATACAGGTGTAGAGAAGTCACCCCAGAAAAAACAAAGAATTTATGTGAAATATTTTACAAGGAGGTTTTATAGATCAATATCCTCAGTAAATGAGAAAGATAACCGGGAAAGGGCACAGTGCACCTGTGAGCAAGGTTGTGCAAAGACACTAATGAAAACATAAAGGATAAAATGTATTGACATGTTTCAGCTTACTGGCTAAATCTGGTTATTCATTCCTTTGTAAGGGACAGGTCTAGTTATTATGGGCTATATATTTTTGGTAAGACAAGTATGTGAGGCAGTAAATGCCTGTGTGAGTACGCTTCAACAGGAAGGGTATGGCTACTGCTGCTATCTGGGGCCTCTCACAGAAAATACCTATGGGTATGAAAACCATAGCCAGTGGCAGACTGGGTCAAAACCTGAACCAGAGAGCTTGTTCTGCCAAATGACCAGAGAGAGAGAGACTCCAAATGGTCAGGTGCTATAATGGATATCAGGAAACACTTTTTCACTGTAAAGGCGGCTGACCCCTGGCACAGGTTGCCTAGCAAGACTGTGGACTCTTTTTCCTTGCAGATTCTCAAAAGCCATCTGGACACCATCCTGGCAGCTGGCCCAAGGTGTCCCTGTCTGAGCAGGGGGCTGGACCACATGACCTCCAGAGGTCACTGCCAACCCCAGACATTCTCCAATTCTGGCATTTTTTGCTTAACTACTGAGTCACTCCAGCTTCAGTCAAATGCCTTTGGCTCTTTGTCTGTTTAAAGGGTTTAACTTTGCCTGGTTTGCTAGGATGGGAGGGCTGTTTAGGGAGAGGTTTCCACAGACTGCTAAAGAGACCAATTATATCTGTGGCAGCCTGGACCACAACGCTGGCTTCACTTTGGAAAGGAAAAATATTTGGTGACCACCAACATGCTTTTCCCCTAGCACTGCCCTTTCAACTCCCAACCGAAATCTCATGCCACCGGGTCACAGTGCAGCGAGCAGATCTTTCAGCCAGACCCTCATATGGATGAGCTTCGCTGTCAGACGCTGGACACGAGGCCTTGCATGCTAAATCCATGGGTGAAAGTCTGCACTGCCAGAACTCTGTCTGGGAGGTGGGCAATCTCCCTGGGTTCAAGGATGATGCTGATGTGATTTTTTTTCTGCACGTAGAGAGGGAACTGTGCTTATCTGATCTAGTAACTCAATGTGCAAAGTTGAAGGTGGTTACCAGAGGCCACTCCTTGTCGTGCTCACAGAGAGCCAGACGTGCCCCGTAAGATGTACTTAAAATAACGTGCCAACCTTTCATTCCAAGTGCACTGTTCAATAACAAAGGGGGGAAAAAAGGGGGAGGGATTAGATGACAATTGAGCAGTTGTTTGTGCAAGTGGAAGAAATAACTTTTCAGGAACAGAGCATGGGTCAGGGCAAGGACGGTGTGGGCGTTCACTGAGGAGGTCAGACTAAACACGCAGCCATGTATTTTATACTTACGGCACTCTTGAGAGAAAAAAATGAAATTAAACACACACAGGACACTGAGGAAGAACAAACAACTTATTGTGTGGAAGGCAGAAGTGCTTTGGAAGGGCCAATGCGACTATCTCATTTTTAAATTCATCATTGGTTTGAGAGATGGAAGATCTGTCATAGCACAGATTTGGTTGAGAAACATCTCTTCATAAGGCTCAAAGGTCTCCAAGTCACTTTGTTTACTTGTTTCCCTGCCTGTAACCATGTAACACTATGGCTTTTACTAGATAAATGATTATACTGGTTAAAAGTAAGCCGATGGGAATCCAGGGGAAGGGGAAAATTAATTTTAAGCAGAAATTTCACCAATAAGGGGGATGTGCAGCTTCAAGCCTCTGACTTTACATCCAGTTGTCCTAGACTGGAGTGAACAAACACTCCCCTGGCCGCACAGGTCCCTTACAGATACTGCACATCAACTGCACCAGCCTCCCCACACACAGAGAAAAGAAAGGGGCAGAAGCAAAGAGTTCCCCTTTTAAAGTACTTGGGGAACTCAGATTATATAGTAATGCAAAATATTTTGATATCATCTCAGGACATTTTTGTTTATACTGCTGAGTGCTATTTTATTTGTTCCAGCTTTGCCACAGATGCACAAGTTCTGTGAAAGGAGAAAGAATGTCTACTCTCTATGATGGCTTTTAAAAAATCAGAAAAACAAGTAAAATCCATTTCTTAAGCAAACATTCCATTAAAAAAAAATCACTATATGTTTATAGAAAACAAAGATTTAATTTTAAAAAGTTAATAACTAGGTGTTCCAGAAGGTTTGAGTCATCCACAGTAATAATTAGGGGGTTTGTTCCATACAAAATGCTTTATTTAACCTTCATGCCTCCATTCAGATAATTGTACAAATGCATACATTTAAAGGTTTAAACTCTATTTCAATTCACAGCTCAATTCATAGGAAAGTTGAATACAGAAAAGCAATGCACCAACAAAATATGTCTGAGACACCATTTAAAACGATAACACTTGTTCATTTAAATCTTTGAGAATAGAGTGGAATAATCATCCTCTGACAGAATTTCATTAGGGGACTCCCTTTACATTATCATAGGGCAAAAATCACCTTTTTACAGTAAGAGGAAAAAAAGCTCTGAGTATATTTACAATACGTACACTATACATAAATACAAGAACAACACTTACATAATATTAATAAACTTATAACATAGGCATTGCCTAAACACTACATAGTATATAAATGCAGAGGAAACTATTGGGAAATTAGATCTTCAGAAGTTTACTTTAAGTTTTGAAGAAAAGTAATTTTTCTATTTAAAAGCTTCTGAAAAGAAGGCAAAAAAAAGTCTAAAAAACTAATATATTTGCCTGCTAGCACTGGTATTTTTATTCCTTTTAAATGTAGGAGCTCTATTGACACTACTATCTCTATGGGGTTACTGGTAATGGCCCTCCCTTTCACATCTTATCTAGGAAAAAGATTGAGGTGCTGTACATACTAATTCCATTGCTGTGAAGCTTCAGTCCCAAATGAATCGCTTGGTAAACTACGGGATGTTTTTGTATTTTTACACAGGAGGATCAAATGAACACTCATTGGTACATACAACAGTAATGACCTGATTAGAAGGAACAGTTTGGGGCCAAATACAATCCCATCCTTAGGTTTTCATTCAAATAATGCTGCAGGGGAATTTGCTTTGTCCATAAGTAATTTGGCCAAGAATGATATTTTTCAGTATTGTTTTTTCCTGAACACAGCTGTAAGAACTTTCTGATTTAATGGTATTATTGACCCCACATGTTGATAGCAGTGTCCAAATCTCTCTTTCCCTTGATGTGTATGAATGCATGTGCCTGTGTGTGGGTTGAAGGTTTTAAGGCTGATGGTGCATGAAACTGAAGTAATTCATTACTATCTCTGTGTATATTCTATGAATGTGCAAATGGGAAATACAACTTTGTAAGGATAGACAGAAGGTCAAGAGAGCATATTGTGTAGGTGTTCAGTGAAGAACTTGCATTACCAAGGAAGCCATGTATACGACAATCAGGAAATAAACCATGAACATTTTTTAAAGATGGAAATGAGCAGTGAAAATGTCTGAAACCAGAAATGACAACAACTCTGAATCATGAAAAATATTAGTTCAACCATGAAGATTCGTCTCAAGTTGTCTTTCCAAAGTTCTTTTATATCTAGAAAGGCAGGGAATGGGAGAAAAATGATATCTGAACCTATTTGTGTGTTTCATGGTTCATGCTTATGACAACCCATCAAAACCATCGCCTGTGGTCCCATATCAGACACTGAATTACTGTTTTTTAAATGCTGAGGTCACAGCACAGAGCAAGGTTTAGCAAATCAATGTATGAACCACCTCTTCTTTTGTAAGTGAGAGCAACTTGGCTCACTGAAACTTCTGACTCTGAAGTGGGAAAGATGCTGCAGTTCATTCATATGGACAACAAGATCTCAATTAATTATTTTTATTCTTATTTTTGTAACAGCTGAAATTCACATGCCCAGTTTTGTTTCTCTGGAGGACTGAAAAACTCTGTATTGTATCATGTAAAAGTTACCACAAGGGTAATTATTTCATAATTCAAAGTCAGTGAGCATGATCTGCTATAGAATAATGCTGGCAAAGCAAAAAAAACCAAAAAACAAAAAACAAAAAAAAAACCCCCAAAAAAACAACAAAAAACCAACAAACAAAAAAACTTCCCCNAAAAAAAAAAAAAAAACCCCAAAAAAACCCACCCCACAAAAAAACCCAACAAAACCAAACCCAAATAAAACTAAAATCCCAAAAAATAGTAAACTGAAACAAGACAGACTAAAAAAAAAACAAAAAAGAACCCTTACTCAGAGTTTACTTTTCAAAATAAAGAGGGAAAAAACCTGTCTCACTGTCTCATTTTGGATGGTGAAAACAAGGTGCCCTTTCCTACTGAAAAACTAACACATGCAGGGCTGGAACCTTCCAACATGGCAGTTTTCTAAGGGTGTCCCACTGGGTAGGAAACCAGATTCCTTCGTCCTTCTGATGACAGAGTACCTGGTGTTCTCCTGAAATCCCCAGCCTGAGTTGTATTCTTCTATGTGCTTAATATCTGGAGCTAAGCTTGGGACAACAGAGTAAGTATATGCATGTTCTGAAGGGATCATTTCTGCCAGTGGTTAACATTTAAATTTGTTACTGAACAAGCAACCTTGTCACGTAATTAACTCCTGTGCATGAATATCTAATTGTTACATGTGTGTCCACATGCACTTTTTTTTTTTTGGGGGGAGGGGGTTGTTTTTCCACCTGCACTTTCATCTGTGTATGAGCCTCAACGAGACTCCAGCGACAACCCACTGATGGCAGCAGAAGTTTAGACAAAACACAGGATTTTTCAAATACCAAATTTTGTCTGGATAAATGACAGGTACAAATTCAGAGGCTGGAAAGCAATCTTCCTTCACAGAGGCATCAGGACAACCAGTTTCATATGATTTCCAATAAATTAATTTTTAAAAATAGAAGAAGCATGAGGGCTGGCATTACAGTGCTATTTTAAGAATCCATTAGCAATAGTTAATATTTACAAAAAAATTGAGAAAAAATAAGAGTGCAAGAGTCACAGCTGGCCATTTTCTGGTAAGATCAATTAAATCTACTGATGCAAATGTTTAGGCCACTCAATATAAAAATCTACATACTTCATTTTAGGAATATTGACTTCTTGTTTGCTATTCAAATAGTCTCTAGACTGACAGTCCCCAATTTTTCACTCATTTGTCCCCAAAACAATGAGAAGTGGTATATTTTGTCCACTCATGAACTCAACCAAGATGGTATTAAATACTATGAGCATTACATGATGAAGAGAAAGGAGACATAAGGTGAACTCTTGTGTTTCCAGAGTTCAATGCAGAGGATTTTTCAAGAGAATCCCTGTTCTAGCACATTCCCTAAAAAAAGCTCAACTGGGCTTATTGCTGGTTTTGGATTACTTCATTAGAGAATACCCTGGATACACGGGCATATCCAACATAAATTGGGAAGAAATCCCCCGAAACACTGCTTTGACAATGACCTCTAATCACACCTACTGAGAATCGGTACAGCTACGAGTCATTTGTAAACTAAGATTTATTTTCTTCTTACAAATATATGACAGATGTTATCTGAGAAAATAACTAAAACTTCTAACACAGTATCTCAACATGTGAACATACAAATGGCACTTTGTGTTTGTTTCTGTGCTGCATTATTGTTCTCCAAGTAAAATTTCATTTCCACCTTATTGTTAACAGAATCCCATTAAGTTATTGCTGTGTAAAAGTATAGGAACATCCCATCAGTTCTAGTTACAGGCACTTTCAGTTTCTGTTTCACCTTTAGAATAGATTTCAGGCCATCTCACTGAAGTGTGTGTGTATTTTAAATGTCAGAACTGTCCTGCTTCAATGGATATTCTTGACATGTTGCTCCACCTAGAAGACTAAACTCCCCTGGAATCAGCAAAAAGCAGCTGCCTGTTTCAGCTCTGCAACCTTTGATCAGAATGCACTGTAGTTGGGGAAATACAAGAAGAAATAAAATCATATGAGTGTTTGCCATTCCTGTATCTGAGTTCACTGTAAAATGCCAGAAGGAAAAAAGAAATCACAAACTGCCAAACCTTTCATATGGTTTTCATTTTGTTTAAGAGTTTTTTTCCTTTATTCAAAGACATAGAGTGTTGACTTATTTGACACTGAAGGACTCAGTATAACTTTGCTATATTACACACCATCTGCAAAACAGCAAAGAAGTGGCCACTCCATTTTGCAGAGAAAACACGCTCTGATAAAACAGAACAATTTACTTCTTGTGTTTTGAGCTTTGCAAGGCATTATCCTAACAGTCTTCCCAATGAAAATGGAAGATAAGGATTGTTTAAAAATGAATTTCATTTAAGCTATTTAACACCCCATGTAAAACTGTGAGTTGGAAAATATTTCTCCGTTATCATGTATATTGTTACAAGTACAGTAAAATACTTTCAAGTTACTTTGATTTGTAAAGATGCAGTATCCTTACAGTTACATTTTTATGCCAAAACCTGATTTATTGTGGAGAATTTAAGCCTTTTCAATGTTCCAGTGGGCATGACTTCATAAGCATACATTACACAGCAACTGCTATGCTATAGCAAAACTGTGAAAATACAACAATTTCTTTGTGCAATTCTCCAGTCATGTAGCACAGACAAAGGCATAACACAGTAGCATGAGCTGGTTTATTAAGGTAGTATTTTCCTTAACAATGTTTATTTTAAATTCTTCCTTTTCTGTTTTTTTGGGGTTTTTTGGTGGTTTTTTTCCTAGGTTTTTTTTTAAGTTTTTTTTCCCTAGATTTTAAGTAAACTACTTGTTTATTACCTGCACATGGGTAGAGACAACTTGGAAGTGCTGGGGTTCACATGCAGGAGTGTAAGGATGAGCATGTGGGAGTAGCATGGATTTACTGAATGATCTAAAGACTTGACTGCTGTGGAAGATGTAGCTTCATACTATGACCTTTCCAAACCCAAATTAAAACTAAAAAGTGAGTGGGATATTATTAGTCACACTAACTCTGATTTTGAGACACCCGCCTTCAATAAAAAAGAAAGAGATATTTTTGCATTAAACAGCATTTATTATCAGAAGATAAATTTATAAATGGCAACTAGAATACATTTTTAATGCAGCTAATGGAAAATGAGACTTATGATCACTGTTATTCTCATTATTAAAGGGGAGAAAGGCCGTCCAGCTATTTGTCCATGCTCTGCACTGCAAGTTTACCCAAACATCAACATCACTGATGTAATTTTCAACAGTTAATTTTGTTATACAAAACAGCAAATAATCATATATACAAGTCAGTCTAAAACTATTTAATTAATTATGTAAGGATGAGAAAGAATAAGGAATACTGCATCTTCATCCCAAGTCAAAACTGCTGTTGCAATGAGCCAATTTTACAGTGCTGAATATAAGGGGTGCTCAAAAAATAGTGACACGATTAAAAATTTTAAAAGTTCTGTATCAAAGCTGTTTGCTCATTATACTTTCCTAAAATGCTGGCTCTTGAGGTTTCCTGACAAATCCATTCAGAACTTCTGAAAATATGTGAAATCTGACACTTCATGGCATAATTTCCCTTGCAAGCTGTAACGTGCAATGTCACGGCATGGTGGGCTGAAATCTCTGTCTTTCTGAAGGAATGGGACACTGCTCATTTGGGTATCCTCACTGTTCAATTAAGATGGACCTACTGGATCGTTTCAGGATGAGATCTGTTATTTCTGCATGTTACACATGATGTAAGCCTTTGCCACAGCCATGAAACATCACAGACCTGCAGTGGGGTACCAGGATTTTTGAGGAAACTACACTGGAGCAATTCCCCCTGGTCTTTGCATGAACACAGAAACTCAGCAGGTCTGAACCACAGCCAGTAAAGGCAAAGACACACTGAGAATCTGGGAAACATCAGCTCCACATCCAAACACCCCACCATCCTACTGAGAAACTTCTCTTAAAATACTTCTGAAGGGGACAAAAGCCCACAGAGTAACAACCCCACAGAGTAACTGGCATCAAAGCCTGCAGGTGCTGGTATGAATGAGAACCTCATCAGGAACAATACTGTGTACTTGAAATCCAGTGGTGGACTACTGCTGGTTGTACAAGTCGTTTGCAGGTGACAGCAGCACGAGAAGCCCTTGCACATGTGCTGGAGGTTGAGGACGTACTTCCTGCCTGTGAAATAACAAAATGTAGCACACACTCCTTACCTTTTGGCTTCATTCTCCTACCATTGCTATACTCTGTGCCTGTGTTCCTTGGCATTAGTGCTGCTTTAACCCTCTATCACTTTGGGGTTCTTTCAATAAAACCAGACCCTCTTTCTGCTGCAGTGTTTCCAATGCATAAAGGCAAAGAGCTGAAAAACCAGGGATTCACACAGACCAATCTCAGACTTGGCAGACGAGCCTCTCCAGGGTCTGTCATATACACATGTTCCTCCACAAGGCATTTCAAAGCTGAATGCTAAAATTTAAGGCCTCTCCATTTCTCTTGTAGTTTCTCTATCTTCATTGACTACAGGCAAGCCTAACGAGGAACACTGATTTCTCCCAATTCCACCCTGCCTTTGAGAGTAACATCACGTCCTCCTGTATGCTAACAGAATGCCCAGTAAGAGTTGCTGCTCAAGCAAACATAATTTTCTAGGAGAGAAAAAAACCCCACAGATCCCAAAAGGAATTCTGTATGCCATTGGTTCTTCAACTGAATTACTGCTATTCAAATAATTAGTTGGTAAAATATTCTTGGGCAGGAAAAATATTTTATCAATGAAGTTCTACCTGACCTGATCTCTTTCCCTAAATGCCAACAAGGACATATGCATTTAAGGGGATAATATTGAAGTACACAAAAACCAGACCTCAGACATGAAGCACTTCACACACAATACTCTGACAACCAGTTTTTTAAATTAACAGTAGTAATACTGCTGGTAAAGACACAGTTCTGCTGCCCTGCAATTCCTCATGGTCTATCCAGAAGCCCTGCTCTGTCCCTGATTTGGAGATGGGTTCTAGAATGTCATCGAATTTGGTAGAAGTAGGTTACTGACATGGTCAATGGGAATTGATTGAGGCATTTCTCCCACAACAGCTGTGAATAATTCGTGTTGAGTTACTCTGCTGACCACTTGGCAGTGGGAAGCCTGACCTTTTACAGTAGTACGTTCTTTCAGAGAGCTGATAAACTATCCATACTGGGGAATATTAAGGATATTTAAAGTCAATCAAACTCTAGGGTCTTGTGAATGCTATTATGAGGTATTATCCCAATCATATTAATCCTCAATTAACTGTAATTGCTTTTGTATCTGTATGGGTACTCTGGGTGTTGTTTTTTCTTAAAGATTTCCTTGATTTCAGAATTCCCCCAACATTACTACATTTACTTCAGGAATCTGATATTAACTGAGATAGTCAAACATTTGAAAACAAACAAGTGGCATCACAAATTTAATCTGTGCAATTCCTGGAACAAAATATTCATAATTAAATGCATTGCAAAAGACCTTTATGTTTACATCTTTCATCTCTAAGCTATGAAAATCTCAACACTTGGAAAATATTGCCAAGCCTCCCCTTTGTCAAATTTAGCTGAATAGGCAGATCCGTGTGAGGAAAGAAAACAGAAAAACACTATTCTGTTTGCATGAATAACTGATGACTAAGAGTTTCTCTCTTTCCTACATAATTGAATTAATACAAATTGGTTTGCAATTATAGGGTTGTATGGAAATGATCAAGAATTTCCTTTTATTTAATCTGAAAAGGCTTGGATTGAAAATCCCAGCAGAGGCAGCCACTGGTACCCATACAGAAGGCCATTTATATCATACTAGACAGCTGGCAAAATCTTGTTATTCCCTAACTCCCAGGGAGAAATATAATGTCTTGCAGAGCACCACTGCAGAAATATTTCTCTGTCCTACTTACAGTTCATCTACTACCTCCTCAACAATCAACTCTTTTCCTTTATCTTTCCTGCTTTTCAGACACTAGTATTATGTTAAAGGAAATAAAAGTACTTAACTCTGGCACCTAGCAGGTCAGTGAAACCAGCAAAAAGATTAACTAAATGCTTAAATATTATATGCTCTTTCTGCATACCCCTCACTTCTGTAGGTGTGGAGTAAATTATTGTCTCAAGAGCCATTTTTATTCATTATTGCTTTTTCTCTGCAAGAGATGCAGCCGTTTCTTCTGTTTTTTTGTTTTGATGATACATTCAATACCATTTCATGAATGGCTATACCACTAACCTTGGTACCAGCAAGTACAAGATCTGACTATTTCCTTGGGTTGAAATAATGGCTGTGGGGAGGAGGATACCTGCATGAAAGAAAACGGCACATTGAGAATAGGGTAGTAGTTTTTAGGTGGGCTCTTTCTACACAAATCAGAAAATGGATCTAAATAAGTCCATGGTAAAATACAGATACTTAATATGATATTTCAGCAGAGATGCTGCTGCCCTTTGCTTATTTTACAGACTTCAACAACAAAAAAAACAACGAAAGAAAAGAAGGAAAAAAAAATAAAAGAAAAAGGTTAAATGGCTGGTGTACTCTAGGGCATAATGCCAAATTGCAGTATGATATTAAAATGCCACCATCATTATTGCAAAAGTCTGATCAACAACCTTCCAGCTCCAGCAGTGGGACCTCTCCAGCAGAATCTTCTTGCCTACTCACACACAGCTTGTCTGTAGCACAGCTCCAATGCAGTGCTGACACCGGCCAGATGGTATTGGAAACAAGGGGAAAAAATGGCATAATACAGATCTAGCGGTCTTGCTCTTATCAGCATCATTATCATCATCGTCCTCATCATCATCAGTTCGTGGTATCTATCCTCCAATCAGCAGTGAATTTTTTCAGGAACAAAATGTCTGGCAGCTGAGAAAACATACAAGCTATAAACATTTTTTGTCAAAGGATGCAGCATGTAAAGTAATGCCCATTCCTGTAGCATCTCGGCTGCTATTTCCCAGGTGATTGTGATGACACTTTCAGGGGGTAGCCATGCTGAGGGGCAGACAGGGTTAACTTCAGATGGCGAGGAGAAGAGTGGCACTTCTTTTCCTGCTTTTTTAAAACTTCTGTTATTATTTTTTGTTACAGACATCAGGGAAAGCCCTGCCTGTTAACACTGTAGAGGGGGATTCAGCCCTGCTGAATTCACTGTGGGTAGTTAAGAGACCCAGCTCTTAAACTCGGCTGGAACAGGTAGCGTTTCTCAAACCAGCATGTGCCTGCGGCGGTGGAGCGCCAAGTGATCCGAGCGGGAGAAGCTGCGGTCACAGTCTGCACACTTGAATGGCTTCACTCCCGTGTGCTTGCGGTAATGCCTCGTCAGTTCATCGGATCGAGCAAACTTCCAGGTGCAGCCTTCCCAGGTACATTTGTAGGGTTTTTCTCCTGGGAGGAACAAAAGAAAGAGGGGAAGGGGGAAAAACAGGTTGTGACTTTCCCCTTGTTGCTATTAATCCCCACAATCCCCTCTGCACGCTTCCCATGAACACGCACTGCCTAGGGGTTGCTTTAGGCCAAATTACACAATTATGAGGTACTGGGATCTGCTGAATATAAGGAAAAGAGCCTTGAGATTTATCATTCCTGTGGCATTCACATGACTAAGAAAATCAACAGGATTAAGGCAATAATATAGATTCTACCTTGCAGGGGTGATGTGAGGATTAACATCAGGACACAGGGATGTGTAATTATTCTCATTATTACCATACAAGTTTGCAGCCTCATCTTGTCAGGCTACACTTTCTCCCCAAATAACCAGATTACCTGTTATTTCTGCAACTTACCATGAGCTGACACAAACTTCTCATTATTCTACAATGTTTATGAAGGTTTCTGATTATTTGTGTAAACAGCACTCCAAGACACTTCTTAGTAAGCTGGTAAAAATAAACTACAATTTCCCAATGAAACATAAAAATTAAATCTGCAAAATCTCCTCGTTATTTACTGCATTTACTTTCAGTAAAATTAATTTTGCATAAGATGTTACTAGTAATGGTGTACAATTTTTAAATGTACTTAGCCATGGGACTTGCACAACACTGCTCATAAATACCCATTTACTTCAGTGAGCTCAGACTGGGGCTAATGTAGATTTTTGGAAAGTCTTGCTTTATATTTAAGGGTAAGAATGATGTTGTATCATGTCAGAGGAGAAGATTAATACAGCCAAACTAGATTTTGTGCTTGCATAAAGCAAACTGTTTAAAATCCTGGTTTTGCCACATTTTTAGGCTAGACTTCTTTGTGACTTCTATCACTCACCTTTAGCATCTATAGAAATGCTCTTGGCAGTTACCTTGATCCCACAGTTCAGCATAAACCAAAACTCAGGAAAGGAAACTGTGTGAGGTCCATATTTATCTTCCTTTTTTGTATCCAAAATTTTACTTCCCCTTCTGAAACCAGCTAATCATAATGTGGACAACAAAAGAGCATCTCTGCAACAATTGTTCCCTTTGTTAGGCACAATCATTCTTCAGTATTTTATTATCTCTTATGAATCACAAGCTTGCAAGAAACTATTTCAATTATATGAACCAGTGACGCAACACTTGCTTTCTCATAGGCAGAACCTCCCTCCTTGTGTCTCTTCAAAAGTCAATAAATGCTTTGTGGAGAGCCCTTGGTTTCAAAAGAAAATCCTCAAGTAAGAGTATCATCACAAAGTTCAAACAGTCCTGAAAAATCCAGCTGAAATGGCCTCTGTAAGGAAACTGAATGCTGTACAGACATCAGCACGACATGTCAGCGAGGTTGTCAGCAACATTTGAGCTCCTTGGGTTGGTACCTTCTGTGCACCATCTGGGCTGTGCTGCAGTTTTGATGTCAGATGGGGGTGGGAAACAGGTGCTGTGAGGAGAACCCAGCAACCAGGGCTCTGACCACAACCTGCAGTTGCACCAGCAGCAATGCAGCCTAGATAATTTTGTACTCCCTAAGCAAGCACAGAGCACCAAATAGTGCTCATTGCCACCGAGTGGCCACAGTGTTGGGCATCTCAAATCCAGCAGCTGCTGTGAGCTGGACATGCAGGCACAAGTTACACGGCAGATGGTGGGATGCACACTCTTGCCAATGACACAATGCTACAAAATGTGCTCAAATTCACCACCAAACTGTCTTACATAGATATTCTTACCACAAACAGTTGGTGCAGAGCATGGTACAAATATAGCAGTATCCCCATCCAACTTGGCAGGTTGATTCCAACATACTCGTCACAGCAGAACAATGTTTTCCAAGTGCAGCCCTTGTCCTGCCCATCCCTCCACACACTTTTAAACTCTTGTTCACCAGATACTACCTCGGTTGGCTTCTTTGGCCACAGACACTTTCAGACAACAGGTATTTCTTAGGCTCTGGATTCTTACTTTAAAAGTGTCTGAAATTTTAAACATATTCAGGGATGGAGACTCAACTATTTCACTGGACAACCAGGGTGAAGAATTTTTTTGTAATATCCAATCTAAACCTACCTTGGTGTGACCCTGGTGTAACTGGAGGCTATTTCCTTTTGTTCTATCACTTATTATCTGGGAGAAGAGACTGACCCCCACCTTGCAACAACTTCCTTTCAGGTATTTGTAGAAAGCAAAAAGGTTCCCTCGACCCTCCTTTTCTCCAGGCTGAGGAACCCCACTTCTCTCAGCAATTCCTCATAAGACTTATGCTCGACCCTTCACCAGCTCCACTGCCCTTCTCTGGACAATGTCCTGCTTTTAGTGAAAAGGACAAAATTCAACACAGGAGTCAAGGTGTGGCCTCACCAGGGCCAAGTGCAGGGGCACAGTCACTGCCCTGGTCTTGCACTATTTCTGACATAAGCCAGGATGCTATGGCCCTTCTTGTCCAGCTGGGCACACTGCTGCCTCATGTTCAGTGGCTGTCAACCAGCACCCCCAGATCCTTTGCTGCTGGGCAACTTCCCAGCCCTTCCCCCAGCCTGTAGTGCTGCCTAGGGTTGTTGTGATCCAAGTGCAGGATCCAGCACTTGGTCTTGTTGAACCTCACACAACTCGGCCCATGAATCCAGCCTGTCCAGATCCCTCTGCAGAGCTTTCCTACCCCCCAGTAGATCAACACTCCCTAGCTTGGCGTTATCTGCAAGCTTACTAAAGGTGCACTCGATCCCCTTGTCCAGATCACTAATAATGATATTAAAGATATCCATTAAATACTTCCCCTTGGCACACAGAACTCTGGATCTTCCTTCCCTCAGCAGAAAACAGTACCCAGTGCAGAAAGGGATGCTTTGCGTGAGAAATACCAGAAATACAGTTTTTTTAGTTCATCCATTAAAACAGTATCATTTCAGGCAAGAAATGAAATCAGCTGAGGGAAGGATGTGAGTGCAGATCACTCAGCTGGAGTTCCCAGGTGTTGCTTCCAGCGTCCCTTCTCAGTGAGTCCTGCCTACCCAGCCCTCACGGAGCTATGTGAAAGAGACAGGACTGACGACATTCCTTGCAAGGTATTTACTCCACTGAAGAGAATCACTCTTACAAGCTCAACCTAAGAGGACCTCTCATTGTTTGCAATCAAATATATACATTCAGTGAAAGAAAGGAAACACCAGCCGAAGTAGCATTAATATGAAGATACTCACTCATAAACACTTTAAAAAGGCTGGTGTAAAGACAACTGTGAAAGATATGATTTCTCATTTAAAGTTAATCAACATTTTATGCAACTCTAATTTTTAGGGAAAGAATAGTACTACTACTTTTCTCTTAATCAGCTACATTATCTGCACAAGCTCAAGAGCTAGAAAAAAAATTTCCTTCATATACTAACTCTTAAACTTTTGTTTGGTGTCATCCCAGACATGAAGACTAACCACCGAGTTTGTCAAAACCAGAAGACCCAGGAGCTCAAATGATGGAGAAAGGACCAGCAGGAGCAGAATTGCTACAAGCTGAGAAGCTGGTGTCAGCTATCCCACATCAGCTTTGCCTGACGAGAGCTTGAGCACTCCTGGCTGAAATCCTCAGTGAGACCAACAGAGATGAGCTGGGCCTCAGCAGGGCAACCCAGAGAGCAGTGCATGAGGAAGTGGACAAAACTGGATGAACTTAACCACAGTGCATATATATCTCTATCTATCTATCTATCTATCTATCTATCTATCTATCTATCTATCTATCTATCTATCTATCTACATTTCAAGACTGGATTGCAGTGGAGTTAAACACTCAACCATTCTGACTCAGACACTTCTGTCTCTGTGCGAGCACTTGACTTCAAGTGTTTAAGAAACTCTTTGGCTTAAAGTATGGGCACATTTTGACTCCTCATGCACCCAGACACTCAAATTCTCCTTCAGCTTACAGACTGTGAGTTTTGCCTGGGGTGGTGGAAACACAGGAATGAAGAAGTCAAAACAGTAGACAGCTTTAGAAATTGGAAGCAAGAAGAGCTGCAGAAAGAGACTAAAAACATGTGGCAATTAGGAGGAGGAGAAAAGGAAAACCAGAAGATAAAATCCTATTAGTTCAATATTCTGAATCTGTGAAGTTTTAAAGAACTTATCAATTCAAAAATAGATGCCTGAAGCTGTGAACATTTGCTGAGACTCTACTTTTCCACGTGCCTTTGAGAGCTCTATTGTTTAGTCCTGAAACTTGACAAAAATGTCCCAAACCAGAGAAATTCTGTAACTATTCTGCAGCTTTGTCCTACAATACATGGATAGTGACCAATACACCACAACAGCTATTTACATAGATCAAGCAGGACCCTGGAGCATGAAAAAAAAAAATTCTAGACAGTTTTCTGTAGAAAATAAGTATTTTCTATTATTTGGGGGAGTTAATTACAAAGTTTTGAAGGGATGAATCAACACTCTAAATGGGAACAGTAATTTTTCCATCTTCTATTAGCACAACATCTATTTCTAAGAGTCCTCTAAAACCCATGCCTTTTGCAGGCCAGATGCGACAAACCAAATTAGTTTAATTACTTTTACCATATTATTTTTCCTAACCTACCATGACTCCTCTCACTTAGGCACTTAAGAACATGGTTACTACTGCTGCTCATTAAATCCTCAAAAACTCTTCAAATATTGAATTAATAATGCTGAATAATTACCACTGTTCATCTATTTCAAAAGTTTTCACCCTTCACACAACCCAACATCTGTCTTCCCATATCTTTTTTCATGTACCCTGACATGTGGAAGACCATTCGCCCAGGGAAATAAATCTCTTGAACTTTTACTTTGTAACATTCACACATTCCTTATTTAAAAAACACTGTGTAGGTACCAGCCAAAGACATACCAACAGATGAAGGGAGCAGAGCCTGTGCCTCTGTGCCTTGCAGAATTTCCACGTGGGATGTTCCTCAGCAGTTATCCTCTGCCCATCAACTAGCTGGTATCAACAGTATTTGATGCCAGACCAGACGTTTCAAAGACAGGCACCACAAAACCACCATGTAAATAGTTATGGGTCATTCTGCCAGCAGGGAAACTGTTCTGGAACTCCAGGAAACAGAGCTGGGCTTATATTCATTCCTTAGGCAAGGAACCTTATTTACTGCAGCTGCAGATGCCCCATGTATTCCCTGCGCACTTGCACTTCTTTTCATTTGTGTATTATTTAAGTTTCATTTATCCAGCAGTTTAGCAGGCTCTTGGCAACCATGAACTAACACTGTCTATTACCAGGACAGAAAACATCCCAGTGCTCAAGCTGTAAACAGCTCTCTTCCTCTGGCATCAGCTCCCTTGTCTTTCTGATATTACAGATAAGTGCCATGTCCCTTCTTATTTACATCCTCTTCAGACATCCCTATCTATCCATTTTTTCTGCACGCAGAATTGCCACCATGACTCTTTGATTTATTATGTCACTTGTCTGCAGCTCCTTCCTGCAGTGGCACGGCAGCGTTTTGAAACACTGCTAACACTTTTTATTCCAAATAAGACACAACAAGGAAATAAACATAGGGGACTGTCCAGAGGTAAAGGTTTAGCAATCTAGTCAGTTTTTTTCTATGTTTAAAGCTTTCATCACCCTGTGAAAGACAAAGTTAGAAAGCACATGGAAACAAAACCTGATGTATAGGTTTGTGTAGTAATTCCAGATGGGGAGGATGGGGACATGGAGGAGATGACACCACTTACTCCATTCACAAAATACAATGGGTTTTAGGGAAATTTACACAGCTGAATTGGTGGAACATGCCCAATTCTGCTATATATGTCTTTATGCCCCAAGTTTCTACTGTCATTATTTTGGAAATGTATTCCCCTCATAAAAACAGAGTAAGGTCATATAAGGATTTAGCCCGAAACAAATTGGAAGAAAATAAATAAGCCAGCAAGCATGCCTCTGCCTGTGTCTGATATGCTACATTTTCTAGTCAAAGTGAACAGATCTGCAGTTTTGCAGGGTTGAGGACATCTCCTGGTGATTCCTGGTTTGGTTTCTGCTACGGGATGTTATGCAATACATGTAATGTGTAGTATTTATGTCAGCTGTTTTCAGCTCCCATGTAAACACCAGAACTGCTCTGAAGCACATGGGACAGTCTACTGCACCCATACTGACAGGACTCTAGGAGAAGAAATCATCACTGAAACCCACAAATGGCTAATTAGGTTTTGCATTTCTACTAAAAATAAGAAATTTCAGGCAGAAAAGAATCTTTTAACAGCAAAATCACTATCTGATAATGAACATCCTCAGATACTCCCAGAGGAAGAGGGGAGCTTAGCTTTCAGACATGGGGGAAAGGGTAAAATGACAATTCTTACATTTTAGTGATATTTTTATTAGTATAATTTTTTAATGAAAAAATAGAGCACTTATCAAGCACTTTACAACTTTGAAGTGCATTATAAAGCTTTTTTGAAAATGTAATCCCTCATAAAAGTCTCTCTTCACAGTAGTACTGTGTAACAAATATCAAGTCCACTCTGCAGGTAGGAAAACCAAACCAGCAGGCATCAGCCTTCCCAAAACTGCTGAGAGTGAACAGCAAGGAACACCTTACTTTCTGTAATGAAAGAGCTAGACCTTGGCTTAAACCCTTTAAAATTGTGAAATATTTTTGATAATTTTGACACAAAAATCTAATTCAATTATATAATTAATGTAGTTACTAATTCCCTCTCTCTCTGTGGTGAGCATATGAAATTTTACTTTATGTTTCAGTATTGTCAAAATATGCAAATAAAAACTAAAATATCTTTCTGGGAAGAGATTAGTTTCATATCAGTTGAGCAAGTCTGGCAAAACAATTTCTACTAGCAGAACAGGAACATACTGTGCTGCCTGGGACACGTCTTGAAGTTCAGGTTTTTATTTCTTGTTCTCGGTCTGACTTAGGCAAAGCACAGGGACATGGTTTCTTCATGTGGAAACCAGGAACAAAACAATTTCTTCAGTTCAAATATACAGTGACAACCTCCACTCTAGAAGAAGAGACAGAACTTCGTTACACTTTGACAGCCCTTGAACCCATTATTTACAAACTCCACTTGTGATAATTCAGGTGGGACTCCTTTTCTCGCATCAAAACACACAAACACGTTTTCATTTCACTGCACTGATGAGCTTTGGTCCTGTTTGCCATCCTGGCCCTTCTTCTCACTCCCTCTGCAAGACCAGTACTACTTCAGCAACCCTACTTCCTTCCTTCTACTACTGTTGTCCCCCACGCCACTCTAGGTATACAGCTGTCCCAGTCTGACACTGCTTAAATTCAAATCCCAGCAAAAAAGCCTTTGGGACTAAAGTCACAAAATACAATTAGCTATAATTTAAGAACACAAAGCCATTATATCAGTCTATGGCCTGTTCTGTAACCACATGCACAGAAAAGAAAGAAAGAATGGGGAATCCAAGCAAATTCCATGTTTTCTCTTTTTGAGGTTTCTGCAGAGACTTTGCCCTACAAGTACCATGTGACATATGAATGAATTAATGCTTGGGGAGAAGGATTAGTTACATACATTGCCAAGGGCCCTGCTGATGCAGTATGATAAATTTTAACTCCTGTAAAAATAGAAAAAGTGAAACATTTGGAAATGTCCTCTCCTACTGTGCACCTGAATCCAGGAGCCAGACCAAATCCCAACAATTCATGAAAAATATAATTTTATTTACCTTCCTGAAATTTGTTTCCTGTATGACACTGTGTGCATACAAAAGTTTTAAAGTATATGTTAAGTGCATATACATATACACTTAACATATATGTGTTATAGATATATCTGTAGTCAAAGATGTCATGAGGTTTTCTTCTTCATAACTGCCAGAGCAAATATATGGGGCTACTGAATTTCCAGTGCTGTGGGAAAAGACTGAGGTTCTACTTCTTACAGTAGCCTTTATTCACTAAAGTATTTGGGAAAGGTGATGCAACAGATCCATACTTCCATCAGCAGCCAAGAGTATGGAGGGTGTCAGCAGACCTGCACATTTACTCTCTTTAACTGGGCTTCAGACTGGCCTTCCCCAAATAAAACAACATTCCTTCACTGTGGTCTGCAATTGCAAGGGAAACACCAAACAAGTCACACCTCCCTACTGATCTGTCTTCAATGCTGGTACTGTCACTCCTCCTGGCATTGCTCCACCATGCTCATCAAGAGAAATACTCATGTTTTGCAGTTTGAAACTAGACCTTCCTTTAGTTTTTTGAAAAAAAACCCAAACAAACCAAAACACCCAACCAACAATGAAAACCTGCCAAATAAATAATAATAATTAAAAAAAGCCCAACAAAAATCAACTAAAAGGCTCCAAGGGATGAGCTTTGTCTCACACAGTTTTGCACAACTGATTATTTGGTGTTTGCACTGTGCTAGAAGTCAAGTTTCAAGCAGAGGATGGGCACTGGTGTGCTGAGCTATGTATAGAAACAGAGTGTTAAAAAGCCCATTTAAATTCTCATTTAAGTGAGCTGGAAATGGAATTAAACTTTCCAAAAGAAGATATACCAATTTTTATCACAATAAAAATCAGATTAAATACATGTAATACTAAAGGAAAATATTAACTGACAAAAATATGCATGACAAAGGACAAAGGGACAGCTCATTAATGTGACCAAAATACCATTATTTCATATCCGACATGGAGAAAACACTGAAGTGCAGAAAATAACTCCTCATCCTACACAGGTTTCATCAGATCTTTTTACTTTCCCATGAAACAAGAAGTTTTTTTAGAACGTACCCATGTTTCTAACTGCTTATTTGCAAAATAGTGAAGAGTGAAAACACTAATTTTCAGGATCTACCTCTTGTTTGCTTTTATGCACAAATAAAAAAAAAAAAAGAAAGCAGAAAAGAAGAAAACCTGAATAAAACATTTTAAAATGCTTTAATGATGCTTACTTGCAGTTTTGAGCATGCTGAACTCGCAAAGACTGTATTTCCAATCGCAGGTTGCCCTGACGAGAACAGGATTGGCACGAGCAACTTCAGACACACTTCCCAAAAGGGGGTATCACCAGCAACAAATTGTTGTTCCCTCTGCTGGGGACTGGGTGGGCTGCAAGAGCTGGAAACCCTGTTCTGTGTATTTATTCCTCCAGGTCTGGGTGCAACATCTGGGAAAGTGTTTTGGAAGTAGTGGGAGTAAAGACATCTTTCTTTCCTTCATGGCACTTCAGGGCTACACATGGTAGACCACAATCATGCCAGAGACCTTAGATGAACTGCAGTTCTTTGGAGGTAGAGCATTAAGTACTAAATGGTTGGCTTAGAGAAAAATCTTATTCTGCATAATGAAATTATCATTATTCCCTCGTGCCACACACAGACAAAACACATATGCACCCCATATTTACAAAGTCAAGGGGCACTGTTGAAAATATTTTTCATAACCTTGAGACTGAAAGTAATCACAGACACAATTAGGCTTGCTTTCCCATCAAAGTGCCTCGGAATAACCACACGGGCACTCTTCCATATCGGCACAGCATCAGACCTACAATGCAGAGGAATGACTCCCTGTGCGTAAGGTGAATTCAGAGCTTGCAAAATGTGCCAGAAATGAAATCATTTAACTTTCCACACAGCAGCTATTGGAAGAGAACTGGATGTACAAGCTCCTTCTGGTATGGACACCTGCCTGTAACTAGCTGGACTCAGACAACTATCTCACTACATCCAGAGGTTCCCACTTCTGCATCACCTTTCTAGGCTGTGGTGGCTTTGGTGAGCCTACCCTTACACCCCTGTACATACTGCACCGGGAGACATCTGCTCTGAAATATATTTCTGTTCTGAAATGTGGAGACAACCACATCAATGGGAGTGTGCTAAGGTTTCATTTATTAAATAATCTGTTTATCTTCTAAAGAGAAGCTGCATGAAGAAAGAGCAGAAAGGCTAGAAAGGAAAACTTCTGTGAAATATACTTGTTTTCACATTGGAAAGCTCTACTGTTTATTGAAACTGGCAGTAAATTTTAAACACTAAAAGCAAGTATTTCTTCAAAAATAAAAGCATCACCCAACACAAACAGAACCTCCTATTTTATTTAAAGGAAATTAATTTTTAAATTTGCTTTGTTTATTTAAATTCCCAGTTTCTGAAACAGCATATGAACCTGCTGTTGGAGGTTTTTTCACCTGACAGATTTTCACAGTACAGGAAGAGCCCAGGGACAAGAACATAGGACATGAGAAAGAAAAGCTAAGGTTTAGAAGAGTGAGTCTGCCAGGTAGGTGGCAAAGAGGTGTTAGAGACCAAAAATCTACACAGTTCAAGTAAAAGCCAGACAGATTATTTTAAAAAATGTTGCTTCTTCCCAATATTTGTCTAAAGAAGGGATTACAAATCTGTAAATATCTCTCTGGAACTTATAGTTAGCAAAAGGCATTAAACAGACCTTAAGAAAACAACAGGTAATGAATGGAGTTTTAAAACCTATAGAACAAAAATAGCTTTTCTGGTGCCTCTGACTTTTTAAGTCCACTCTGAAAGCGCTCAAAGGAAAATGTGAACAAAGACTAATGACAGGGGCCCTTTCATATTAAAATAATATATGGAGCAACAGTGAGTGAGAGGAATGCAATGTTTGAAAAAGCACAGACTAAATAAAACACCCATGTACTCACTAGTCCTCTCTCTTCTAGGGTGGTGTCTCAATCCAGCTACAAAGGAACATCTTGGGGAGGGAACGCTGTCATTTTCTCAGGTACAAATCTGTACTTCTGAGATGTTTACTGTCTCCATGTAAAACTGCTGAAGACCCTTGACACTGACAAATAGGCTTCATTACGTCTGTGGCAAAGGTATTCGCTCTCATCTCTCAGGAATGATATAGGCGTTGATCAAGGACAAAACACCGAACACTAAAAAAATTCATTTGGCCTGGGGGCTATATTCAGCCTGGCTCTGTAAGAGCCTGACAGAGCAGCCCCTCTACTGCAGCAGCAGCACTGAGAAGGGTCATTCATACCCAGTGCTGACTGAGGCTCAGGGAGGAAGAGCAGCAGTTGCAGCCCAGTATCTTTTTTGTCCCACAGAAGTCCTCTGGTTACAGAGCTTGGCTTCCTCCACCCCTCTGAGGCAGGAGCAAAGCCATGCCTGAGGATATCTGGTGCCTACACCCGTGGATTAAATCCATTCCCACTTCATGCCACCTGGGAAGTCCCAGGCTTTTGCAGCTGTTGATCCCAGAATTGTCACGTTCTTCCAGAAATTTTAAACTAACCACTGAAATAAGGTTGCACAGAAACACAGAATGTGGATTACTACTACGGTAAATTAAGATCTTGCAGAGTGAGAGACAGAAACTAAAATTATGTCCTGCATAACCTCAAAGCAGGCATCTTCTTTCTTTGCTGACTTCTTCAGGATGATTCACACCATGTTTTAAACTCCTTAGGCTTCTCCATGTGGTAAGGGGGTAGCCATGATGAACTTGAACGGGATTTAACCATGAGCAACTTCAGATGTTTAGATGTTCATACAGTGGAAAGAACCAGTAGTAGGGTGAGCCTGTAGGACTCAGCTGCCCTGCTGTTAATGGCAACTTTAGTCCTGCCTGAAAGGAGTGAAATAGCCACTAGAGATTATAAAATAGCAGTCTGACTTGTTTCCCTCTCCATCTTCAAAGTAAAAGCGGCAAACTGAAGAAGGTAAGTCCCACCAGGGCTCCACAGCTGCAGTCCCCTTGGAAACAGCAGTTACACTCTCCCCATTCCTGGGGCCAACACCAGCACATGTGCCAAGTGCAACACAGATGAACACAAACTGGGAATGCAACCCATGGCTGCTGGTTTTCTCATTTTTAAAGATTACTCATTTGTGGAGTCACACATCAGTAATTTTCTTTAAGTTCACTGAAGCAGAAGCTAACTCAATGCAAGTCCAGTGAGCCAATTTCTCACAGTTTCTCCTTGCAGAAAGAGTTGATAAACCTGAGCTGTGAGATTGCCTGTAAGCCCTGAAGGCTCTCCATCACACCTGATACCTACTGATAGCTTTATTTGATGATCTGGCAAAACAACAACAATAAGCTGATACTAGAAAGAGAAATTTAATACCAGTGCTTGTGATTTATGCAATGCTCTATCTATCAGAGGTTTCCCTTGCAGTTTTCCAGTCAGAGAGACAATACATAATTCAAGTCCGCCCCCCAGTGGACTCCATGCCTAGGCCAGCACACTAAGTTTTGAGGACATTGGTGGCAAGTATTGAGGAGCTAGATGACAGCATATTAAAAAAAAAACCTAGGAGTTACTCCAAGAGAATTAAATTCAACTGTTACTATCGATAATATTCTGTTTCTGCTCTTCATTAGGGTGAAAAGAAGTATACCTTCCAACCAACAAATCTGCTCATCCTGTCATAATACCACATTTTTCCTCCTGTGTCTAAACAACTGTAAATGTTTCAGTGGCCATGCACAGAAAATCATGTAGGTTGGAAAAGATCTTTAAGATCATCGAGTAAATGAAAAAAAAATTTCTCAAACACATACTGCTTACGTAAACAACTGTAAGCAAGATCAGCCTGCCTAAAAAAATAAGGTACAGATTATGCAATGCTGAGTTTCTGTGATCTTTTCTCAGAAAGTTTCCTACTGAAACTTGCTCACTCTTGCGTGCATAGCTGTCATACTTCATTTATACTTATCCAAAAGTGCACTAATTACTGTGGGTCATACGTGAATAATTAACTTCTTTTGCCTGAAGCAAAAGTAAAGGCCAAGATAAAAAACACAAGATGAGATTAGTACGTGGAGTACGCTCATGGCCAATGCTACATGTAAGTCTGAATATACCAACTTCTTATCAGGACCTCCGAAGGGTCCTGTAAAACATTTAATTTTAACAGCATGACACAGATTTTCTCACTGGATCCACTGGCTAAATTCAGCACTGACCATTTTTCTAGACTAACTTCTTTCATCATGCCTGCTACAATGTCAATATAAAGCAGTTATCAGCTGACTATTTAATGATGCTTTTTGATTCAATGTTATTTTTTTTTTTCCCTGAAGTAATAAACCAATTTCCAGCATGACTACAGAAAACAGTTCAGGCAGTTGTATTTTGGTGTGGGAACTCATTTCAGCCAACTCACAGCCCGGCAGGTATCTGGGCTTCCTCTGTACTTAGGAGTAAAAGAGAAGCACCTTTGCAAGCCAATCCCTGGGTATACCTGAAGAGGGAATAATATGCCCCAGAGGTGCCAATCCCTCTTCTCTGACTACCCAGAGATTCCAGACAGATAGCATAGTCTTGACACCCAGCTGCCAGGGAATCACGGCTGGGGATATGGATCCTACAATTACAGCAGGCAGACAAACTCCTTTTATGTTGGTGGAGAGCTACATATAGGATTAAAATGGGATTTACTTACATCCTCTCAAGCCTTCAGTGCCTACTTCTGAGCACTCTCAGTGCACAGCCTGAGATTCAGCATTGTCAACTATCTAACACTGATTGGAGTGCATTACCTGCAAGTACTGGTCTGTCCCATGAGATTACTGACAAATTACAGACGTCTGACAAATGTAATTCTCAGTGTTTTAAAATGTCATGGAAGAAAAGAGCCTCTTCTGTTTCTGGGCTGACTTGGGTGTGACATTTCTGAGGTTGCCCACATCTAGTTTGGTAACTCACACGATGATTGCTTATACTCCTGGGCTGCTTGCCAGTCTGGCAGAGAAGAGTGACTTCCCTGTGGTGTAAGCAGATAAATGGTATTTTTGTTTCAAACCAAACACTCTAAGAGTCCTCTCTGCTGGGCTCTCTGTCTTTGAATCTCTTACAGCCATGTAATTCTCAAAGAGCGATACAGGCAAGAAAAGAAACAACGTGGAAATCCAGGTGGGAAGAAGGAAAGGGCCAGAGTAGGGTTAGACTGAGATAGAAGATGTAAAACAAGAAAAAGGTGACAGGGCAAGGGTATATAAAAAATATTAGAAGAGTAGGGATGAAAGACCACATTTAAGATGGAAAAGAAGAGGGAAGAAGAAAAAATAACTGAGACAAGACATGACAAATAATGAGAGAGCAGACTGCTCTTCTTAATGGGAAGATGTGAAGAAACCAGGAAAATTGGCCTGGAAGCAAATGTAATGGAATTTCCAGAACATTTCTGTTGTATAAGGAAGGAACTCAAACCTTATAGAAACTGTTTTAATAGGGGATATTAGAATGGAGTCTTGTTCAGAACTCCTCTCAACAAAAGTCCTACCAGCCAAAAGACATATTAGAAAGATGGAGATACGGCCTCACTTGAAATAGAGAAGTCTTCACTTAATTTTCTAAAGTAGTATCTCATCTCATCTGGTCACAGAAAGCGCCAACAGATTCTCAGCAAAGAACAACATTGTCCTATGTGCTGGATAAACACCATCTTTCCTCCAAGGAGTTGCAGGAATGCTGAAGTCCATTAAGACCAGAGAGATCAATAAATTTAATTTAAGCAAATCAGCATGAGAGTAAGGAATAGCACTGAGGCTCAGAGTGTTCTGTCCACTGCCTTTCTAGCCATCCAATAATCCCCTTTTAGACTTGTTCTGGGTAACTTCAAATTGCTGAGTTTATCCACAATAAAATTACAAATATTACACATCACTGCTACAGCTACTCTTACATGCCAGTCATCCAGACTAGTAACAGCCCATAAAATTAATAAGGACACTGGGTATTGATTCACTGTTAAGTATGGTCACCCCTGAATGGGGCCCAGCTCCTCTAGGCACCTCTCTTGAATCTCTGCTGTAGGGATCTAGTGTGACCAATTCTCATACAGTGATGACTTCCCTCTCCAGTATGGGGTAGGTGCCTCTGAAAGCCTCCAGAAAGACATACTGAGTTTACCCTTGAATTGAACTGAAGGATTTCAGGAGCTCCTGGCATCCAAAGGGTACATCCATAAAAGCAAGCAGTTTAAAAATAAACAGGTCTGTAGAGTGAAAAAAATGCAGCTGAAGATCCATGACCACACTATATGCTCTTGAGGGTTTTCTCTGGACTCTGGCTGGTCCCAAGCAATGACCATCCTTTGTTTGTTGAAGCACAGCAAGTATGTCCCTGGAGGCCACTTTTCTGTTTTATCTGAGAAGCGTCTGTTTGGTGCAGACACCAGTCTTGTGCTGCCAGGAGGGGGTGACAGGGGAGTTCCATTCAGAAGCACTCTCCTGATCTGCACCAGAATGCCAACACACTCAGAGACATCCCTGTTACTGAAAGGCCTGTGAGTAACAGTACAGACCTTTGGCTCTTAGTATAGGATGAGAAGCCCTAAACCGGACTGAAAGGCACTTGCTTTTCTTAACCACTGTGCACAATGCCAGCAAATGTTACCTGTGTGCGTTCTCCGGTGAGCCTTCAGGTGGGAGCTTTTTGTGTACACTTTGTTGCATCCCTCAAAGTCACACCGATGGATGCGCCGCTTCCTGGAGTCTGGGGACTCAGACCTCCTCTGACGCCTTGTGCTCTCAATACTGAACGGTGAAATTGAACTGAAAAACAGAACAGAAGCAAAAAAAATGAAGCAAGAGCATGCTGTATCATAAAATCAGCTGTAACAGAAGTGACTGTGCTAGAAGTGACCTAAACAATGAATTAACTATTTCCTTTCTACGTTTTGACACAATTAGTGCTTGAACTAGAGCATATTTTGCAGTATGAAATAACCAAGGTCTTGATTTAGAAGCTCTTATTGCCCAAAAAACCCACCACGATCCTTGAAACACTGCTCCAATAATAAAGCAGCCTGACTTTATCTGAGTTCTATTTGATGTGTGTCCAGGTACAAGCTCATTGAACTGTTTTCTAAACAAGCTTATATATAGCCTCCATAACTTCTCTTCAACAAGTTTAAATAGATAAAAAGCCTAAAACCTTTTATAAAAGTGTTTCCAGTACCCAGAACTGAACTATGGATCCTCACATTAGGCCAAACACCTGTTGTTTGCTTGAATACAGTCTGCTAACATATCCAGATCACCCTGTGGAAGTGATTTTTCCATTTTCTCATTTGACAACTCTCAATCTATCACATGCAAGCCAATGAAATTTATTTTCTTTCAGAGCACTGATAAATGAAGTTTATTAGAACAATCCCCACAGAAACACATAAATGTTTATCAAAGATACTCCACTTACAGCAGTGTCCTATGGCCTATCAGTTACCCTAATTTTAAGCAATTAAAAATACAACATTGAAGTAATTTTGCATGAGTAAGTAAGTACAGTGTGTGCTGGACCTAATACTTGAAGAAAGGCTTGCTACAGCAATGCATTTGGCTTGGTTAGATAAATTATTATCATGTTAGAAGGCCAAGATTCAAACCCCCATTGACTGCCAGTAATTATACTACCCAGCCATAAATAATTATTAACTGATCATCCTATCAACCTCACTACGATTATATTGCACAGCAATCATGGTCACCCATGTCACACAAGTCTGTTTAGTTAAGTACTGGAACAACTCTGTCCTTCATCAGGTTTCTGGGGCTTCCCAGGTTTATTGATATTTAAGGGAAATGGGCTACAGATTCATTAGCCTGCTCTCTTAGACTCTTAAGATCAATCTGAAGGAAAAGCACGAATCTTTAGGGAAGCCACCGTACTAAGGTGGGCATTTGAAAGGAGCACTGAGGTGCTGGGAAGCACCTTTGTTAATACAGACTTGCAAGTTCCTGCTGGGAGGAGTTCCAGCTACAGATGTTATGGCATACACTGAACTCCTAGAGCTTTGCAGAACCTGCTGAGGACTATTTGGGGTTAGAAGTTTGCAAAAAGCATCTCACACCTTTAGCGCGCGATTTCACTAATGTTCTAATTCTCTGCAGACAAATCACTAAGCCTTGAATTAGTGGTAGTCCAAAGTATGCATTTTTATTTTTGTTTAAATATTTTCACAGTACAACCCTAATTTGAAGCACTAATGTGGAAAAAAAAGTACCTTCTTTCTGAACAGTGTTTTTTAACCACATATTCATATTTCACCTGCAGGTGAGAGATTCTCCAGATTAATTATTTTTACCTATAATAAAATGCATGTAAACTGATGTGCAGAGAATTCTTGAAATGGAGAAAGAAGTGGACAGAGAGCTGTAGTAACAACATTAGCTGGCAAAAAGTTGTCCCCAGGAGAGTAAGCAACATTAGCTCTTTAACTATATGACTGGAATACAGATATGTCTAGCTCTCACAGAAATGGCTTAGGAATTGCATTTAAGCATCTGAATCTCAGAACAAATAAAAGTCTTGGATTAGATGATTCACTGAGAATGGTTTCACTACTCCAGCTGGGGTTTTTTTTAAACATCCCACCAGCTGAAATAAAAGCAAACATGTAAATTAAATATTACAGCTCAATACTGAATATGCAAAATCTAATGCTCAAAACCAGGAAATCCTGATCTTTAAAAATAAGTATTTGTGCATCCTTTTTGCTGCAAGTAACTTATGAGCTGTCTTAAAACCTTATTTTGTAACAGAACGTTCAGATCTGTTCAGATAGTACAGCTCATTTAAATAGGAGGAAGACCAAGCTTAAAATGCTGCTGCAATTTCCAGCCCCGAGACAAAATAAACCTTGAGAAGAGTCAGCACCTCATAAAAAGCTATTTGTCACATATGAGAAAGTGATCTCACTGCTGGGAACTGCTCCGTGCTTTCCCGGATATTTATACAGAAGAGGATGGCACACAGCAGTGCCATGAGGGTGGCACATGATCAGTGCTGCTGCTTTTTAACTGGATTGCTCCCTCTTTCTACGAAGTGTAGGGTCCTACTTGTCCCACAGCAGGGAAAATAACTGAGTAAGTCACAGAAGGTGACGAATATTGTCACCATCCCCTGAGAGATTCACAGTCATGGCTTGCTCAGCACAGCAAGGAGAAAAGCCACAGTCAGCTAGAACCAGCAAATGCCACCTCATGCCTTCCCTTCGCAGCCAAGCAGCATAAATGACAAACTAACCAGCAGAGGAGACCCACATGGCAAGTGAGAGCATATGTCCAAGGTGGTTTTCCCCTGCCACTTCAACTCCTGTGGCACAGGAGGACCCCTCCAGTGCAGACGTTCACAGGTGGAAAAGGAGCCAGAATCTACCTGACATCACCAGTTTTATTTTAGACTTACAAAAGTTGTGTGACTTTAAATGGGGATATCAACAAAGACCCTAAAAAACCACAAAGGGCTTTTTTGAGCTTCCTCAGGTTAGTCCCTCTCACAGTATGGTCCAGATGATTTGCTGATGTTCCTTCCCTTTGCCATGCAAACAGGAAAGGAACACCTTCTTCTTTCTCAAGCAATTTCTATAAAATACCCTCTCTGTCCAGGCAGACAGAAGGGAAGTCCTCAAAACCACATTTTGTGCCTTTTGAAGGCCATAGGGGCTGCACCAGGTGTCTCTGGTCAGCACAGGGTTCCTGAAATCTGTGGTGGACAGAGACTTTGAAATGGATGCGTCAGGGAATTCACAGGCATTTATTTTTGCAACTAACTTACTTTTCTTTTTTGTTTGAAATGCATTTTAAAATTCTATAAAATAAATAAAGAAAAAACACCACAAAAAAAGATCACAGTGCCCCTCCTCCCCCAACCAAAACCCAAATAAACCATATCATAGCAGCCTCTTTCAAATTTAAGAGCCCCCCCCTGCCGCAGTGACTCCACAGAGGGAAGACTTGGAAACCTGTTACCAGTCAAGAGCTACCAGGGTACCCTGAGGAAGAGCTGCCAGTTCTTCTGCTAATGGCCACGACCTCAGGCAGCCTTTAAGGCTCAATGTGGGCTTTTGCAGTAGGACTTTTGCCATGCTTAACAGTTCAGCAGGATGTATTAAATTACTGCTGAAACATTAAGTTTGAAGGATAAATTAACAAAGAAGAAAACTGACCTGTCAGCTTGATGTTTATTTATTTGCAGCTCATTATTTCTAAAACCAGTGTAATTTCTATGTTAGTGTAGAAATTGTTGCACCTAATGGAATCCCGGGAGAACTTCTGGCTGCATCCATGAGCAGCTGCAACACCTGTAGTCAGTATGGTTGGTAGGGTGAAATGAATAAAACCAATGCAAACGTTTAGGGTGATTTATAAAAATTCAGTCATGTTATTTCCAGTTAGAAATGAAAAGATGCATCTTTGCAACTCACACACAGCCACGTTCTTGTCTCTGTGCTACAAAGAAGCCTGCAAAACCTAACTCTGGCTGGGGCTTCACCACTAGATGGCCATCAAGTTCTGCTGAACGTGATTCGCATTGCCTGAAATGTGGATTATAACAATCCTGGTTGCAGGATTATTTTCCCTTTCTATGAATGCTGCCCATGACCTCCTAGGTGTTTTGCCTCTATTCTGTGCTGACTGTGAATAGCCCTTGGCACAGGCAGTAACACGGTTAAAAACCACATGTAATGGGTGTCTTTACACTGATCCTGTGTCTTCTGAGCAATAAGCCGAGCAGAGCTGCCTGGGGAGCACAGTTTGTTTATTAAAGCCTTGAACTGTGTTCAGTCTTGTGACACACCACAAGTCCCTGCACGCTGCTCCCCACTCACAGTGTGCTCAAGTACGCTCACCCTGTGGCAAACACACAGGGTTACCTTCGGCCACCCAAGCACGAGCTCCTGGTGCTGCTGGCATCCCTGTGAGCCGGCCAAGGGCTGGCTGACATGGCCAACAAGAAGCCAGGGACGTGCCGCCAGCCACGCTCTACTCTTTGCTCTACAAACCCAAACAGTGTCCCAGTGTTGCATCTTCATCCTTGTGATTAGCAGTTTTACTCTTCCTTGGCCCCTCCACTATGAGCTCAGACTCTTTGGCTAAACATCCTGCCTGCCTCCAAAGACCTCCTGAAAAACATGTTGATCCAGGGCTAACAGGTCACACCAGTCTGTGCCAACATCCCTGTCACCTTATCTAAGTCTCTAGAGCAATCAGGTTGCATTACCTCTCTCTCTAGCTGGCTCTGTAGAGAGACTTGTGGCTGCATCCCAATAATAGTCCAAGACTGCTAAAAGCAGATGCTCTCTTCCCTTTGGGGTGAGACCCAGGACATACCAACCATGTCCCCTCCACTCTGGTTACTGTGGGAAGCAAACCCAGATGCAGTATCTGCTCAGCCTAGATGAGGGGTTCAGTGGGCCAGATCAGATGAGTTGTGGTCCTCTAGTGCTTCTCAGCCCCTGGGTGCTGGAGCACAGGATTTGGCTGAGATGGCACATCAGGACAGTCCCACTCCAGAACTGCTTTCTGTTGTGTTGGCACCAGCACTTGCCTGATTCTGCAGCAAGCCAGTGCGGGACCCACAATGACGAAAAGAAAATTCTGCCCAAAAAAATTTGAGAAGCTTTTGGTAGCCTGACTCCCCAAGTAGGAGTGTCTGCCAAGTACCTGCACTGACATATGGCAGAGGATGGGAACCTGTGGCCATGGGTTAGGGGAGTGTCATCACACCTTTTAGTGGCAACAAGCTGTGATTACCACAGCTTCCATGTGTATTTAGAATATGTGTGAAGAAATTGAGAACATGGACATAAGCAATCAACATCGGGAATAACTGGAAAATCCAGCTTATGTTCCACAGAAAAGCTGCTTCTTGTAATATTTGAGTATAAAACACACAGAAAAAGAACCATATAAATAGATAGACTGAAAACAAAAATTGGGAGATATGACCATCTTGAATAACTATGAGCTGACGATGTGCTTTGGCAATACATGATAGAACCACTCATATCCCACCCTCAGTTCAATTCTGGACATTCAGATATTTACAGGTTGTTATGTTTTTAAAAGCAAAAATATGTCACTATACAATACTCAAATATTCAAATAGTGTATAAATTCAGCAATGTGAATCTTTACTTTATGAGACTTGCAAAGCTTCTGCAAGTTATAGTAATTAAAAGTGCAGGCAAATTAAATAAAAGCAGAAAACTAGAGTACAACATGCCTGCATTTTGATGGTAATGAGCAGTTGAAGAAAATCCTTGGATCTCTAGCATTTGTTCAGTGTTCAAAGGGAACCAGGGCTGCAGAAAGAAGCATAATGAGTTTTGGCTGCTTAACATTTATAGAAACTAGAGCTGTTAAATGACTAACTATAGATGTAATTTTTTTTAAATCCTAGCCTTTGGATTCAGGGTGGGATGGCATCCCCTGAGCACACTGAACAGCATGCTCACACATCCCCACAGCAGCTGTCACTCCTCCTTTGGTTCTCAGAGCAGCTCCCCATCAAGGACCCTCAGAAGCAGGGATGGCCACAGCCCCAATACCTTTGCTTGGCTCCTCTGGCACTTGTTTGAATGAACACATCCACAGAAGCACACCACTCATTCACAGAGCTGATGTCACATAAAACAATGTACCTTCTATTAAATAAGACCTTAAGTTTCACACACTAACATACATGTGGGTATCTGTGCCTTTTTGAAAAGCAGCTTTGAATCACATTTCCCAGATTCCAGCTGCCAATTACTTTATTTTGTAGCAGCTTTTCATGTAATGCAATTTCATTTTCTGGTAGGTCATGTAATGTTACCATCCCACTTAGGATAGTGGTAACACTACACACTTCATCATGAAGAAGTATGACAAGGATTACTTCTCATTACAGTTTATAAAACTTCTTCTTCTAGAAGTCAGATGCCAAAATCCTACTATATAAAAACATAGTAGGATTTTTGCTATAAAATGCTAAAGTATCAGTGCCATCTCCTGATAAAAATCTTCACTCACTCAAATATTTAATTTTTTTTAAAAAAGTAAATTTTTTACAAAGTTGTTACTATCTCCTGGTTATAAACAGATGTACATGCGCATATACACATGTATTTTTCTCCTCTTTGATTCTTAGATTCTAATTAATGTTTCATGAAAGGCAAACAGCTGCCTTAGGAATGTTAGACATTAAAACATATCAAGCAGTACTTAAGGTGATCATAAAAGGAAAATATGTGCTACTCTTTTATTAGCAGTAGTTACTTCAATCACTGTACTTTAAGGTGATGTTATACTGGAAATTATACTTTTTGTCAAGAAAGAAAGAAAGAATTTGGCAGCATGCACAAACAGAACACATATTAAATGGGAAAATTACATGGCTAAACAAGACAGAGACAAAAGATGATTTGAATATATTTGGTTCAGAAAATGCTTGAGCTGGAGTTGGCGCAAAGCTGCACTAGGAGCAGATGGGCAGATGAGAGTAAGAGCACCAAGTTTCTTCTGCTCTAGCTAGACGTCCAATGCTGGCTGCTGCCAGAGGCAGTGCCCTGGTAAAGAGGATCCTCTCCTCCAGCTCCATATGGCCATTCCCATGTTGTTATATCCCTGACCTGAGCAGTCAGCAGACAAAACACCCTGCACATCGTTGACCTTGACTTTATCCGCAGCATTTACTGCTGAGACCAAATAAAGATATTTGAACTGCTGAGCTGCCTTGCAAAACCTGAGTGTGTCACAGCATTGCTCTGGTTGGGATACAAGTGGAAGCACAACTATACATGGAACAAACTTCTGGCAAAAGGAAAGAACTTTGGGGCCTACTAAGAAAAGCACTAACGCAAACCATGGCACACCTTACCAAAACTATTTATCACTTCTGTTATCAGCTGTGTTAAGCTGAGGCATGAGATTTGTTTGATCCTCCTGATCTATAGTCATGCTGTGGGATTCAGGAGCACTTTCCAGCCCTTAGAATTTTGTGTTCTGAGGTGTGTCCCAGCTCCACGGTGGGCTGAGACCCAAATACACACCCTATTCTCCTCTTTCATGGTGCTTCTCTCTTCTGGGTTTCAAAGGAAAAGAAGCAGGGCCAGTAAGCATCTATGACATGCTTCAGCATGCCCCCCAGATCTGATGACTGGAGGACTGTGAAGCACTTCTGACAGAGGAAACCCATGAATCAAATCTATGATGAACTCTGAAATGTCACAGGAAAAAATCCCCACCAAAACCTTACCATCCATTTTACCCTTATTAAGTGACAAAGTTCTCCCCTAGAGAAAAGCAAAGGAATTGCATGCTAACTACCTTGTACCTAGACATTGTCTATATTATTAAAATGCTTCTTCTTGCTTTTGAGGAAGTTCATGGCTGTATGACAACTTGCACTACTACAGCAGTAGCCAAACCTGGGCAACAGCAACTCCCAGACCAGCCCTACTGAATTACTGAGAAGCTCCGCAACAAGGATGAATTTCCTGCTTCTCCTAACATGCCAGGGCATACAGAGTTTGTTTCTACCTGTAAAAGTTTTAGAAACATTTGAGAGGAAGGCTATAATGTTTTACACCCAAACTTAACATTTTCAGTAGTATTAAACATAATTCTGTTTCACTGATCTGCCTTTCCCATGGTTTGGACAGACGGACTCATATTAAGGGAGATGCTTGTCCTTAGATTTTGTCAGAGATTCTGAGGTGACACATGACAGCAGTTTACACATGTTTAGAAGTATTTTTTTCTAACATGCACATGTTACAGAGAATGCACAGCTGCAATATTAACCCTTTCAACTCATCAGGATGGCTGAACACAGTGTAAAGACTGCTCTGGATGTCAAAGCCCATGTTAACACCTCTTTTTGTAACATGGTGTATTATCATGAAATAAAGACTAACAGAAAAACTCATCTGCGGAAGGAACTATAAATTTTCTGCTCAGCAGGGCTTTTCAGAGGTAGACCAAGCTGTTCACAGTCTTGTCCTGTTTAAGGCTGAAAATGTTTGAAGACAGAAAACAAACAAAAACCAAATGAAAACCAAACAAACAAAAACCAACAATGAAAGCATTTATCTGGGCAATGAGTTCCATTGCTCAACGATATATTCTAAAGAAAGTTTCTAATGAATGCTTGTTTTTTCTAAATCGTGCCTACAAAGTGTTTATATTCATAAGTACATGCATCTACACATTATAATGAAAGACTACTAAGTGACCGTGAACTAACATAAACCTTCACTTTTTAAAGAAAAACCTCCACAATCAGTTTACTTTTCTTTAGCCTGATGTTCTTCTGAACTGGAGTGAAATTTAACGAAAAAAAGGAAACCTCAAACAGTGAGGAAACACATCTTCATAATGAACTTTCAAGTGGACTAAAGTGCATGGGGGCAAGGGTCTGTTCTTTGGATCTGAAGACAAAGCATTGTGTATCTTCCTGAAACTAGGAATAATTCCTGAAATCCTGTATGCCTCACGTGTTTGATGCATGCTAGCTCAGACCTGGGAGCTGTACCTAGTCTAGCAGAGAAAAAGCATTTTATTTCAGAGCTGGCAGCACAGCAGTGATCACTCACATCCAGCACCAGCCGCACTAATTCTCCCTCTAGATGGAGCCTACATCAATGCTGTGTCTGTTCTTTCTTTTCTGCTCCTTTGTAAACAGAGCAGAAAATTGGGTAACTGAGCACCTACAACTCAGCTTTGAGATCATACAACTTAGCTTTGAGATCACAGGGCACTGCTTTCTACCTATCCTGTTTCTGATTCATACTTCACACTTTTCTGTCAACACATATTGCAAACAAGCCTTGACAATACTGGTAATCTCAGCAGAAAAATATTTTAAAAAGAAAATAAAAATGACTGTTGCAGACACAGGATAAGCTGAAGTTTTCATCATGGAAATAAGATGAATATATACATATATTCATGTATTTCGCCTTTGTTCTGGTTGTTTGTTCAAAAAGCACACACCCTCCACTTTCTGCTGCAAGATTCCCTGAATGTTCTACCTTGCTCCCCATATTTCACTTTCTTCTCCTATCTCTAATTCTGATTCTTCACACTGTACAACACAGTAGTGAGTCCCAGTGACTACAATGATGACTCTTGCCTGCACATCCACCTCCTCTTGTTAGTCAGAGTAACAAATGTGGAACAGATCACCACAGCAGTGATTAAAAATTCTCTGTTCTGTATCCTTAGCTGACAAAATTGCCACTAACATCTTGCCAAGTCAGTGATATTAAATGAGGACATTGTTTCCGCTGGGACTGAAACTCATGAATGACCTTTACTTTCTTCCTGCTCGGAAGGGTTATTATTGATAAGGTAAATATTTGATTACCCTTGATACCTATGTGTAATGCAATTATGGGTGGTCATCTGTCATACTGTATGTCATCAAGCATATTTTGTTAATACTAAATGGTTGACCACACTGAATATATAAACATTTTGGTGTGTATATATGTCTATGTAAAGACAGCCTGCCACCCCCAACAGAACGCCATCTCAGAAGACCAGTCTTTTTAAGCCCCACAGCCCTTTACAAGCTCCTGTGTGAGAGTATATATATTGCCAAGTATTCATCTATAACTAAGATAATGTAACAATCATACCTATTTGATCTGTCTAGGAAAAAAGAGACTAAATAATTTAATTCATTTGGGGGGCAAAAAAGTTACCAAATGCAAGATCATACTTCAGGGATTTGGATTTCTTTTCCTAACATGCTTTCTAATCACTAAATTCTGAGATTTATAATTTTGTTTGTTTTGTTCTTCCAGAGCACCCTATCCTATTGAAAGGAATTTTTAATAAAAGAACAAGAGAAAAACATCCTATAAATCTAAACTGTACCCCTCAGGGGCCATACAGATTGTGTCACTAAGCATTTTTGTTGACTAGAAATCCTGATGCATTTATTTTATACAAGAAGTCATCTTTTGTCTTCAATATGCTACCTTGGACCTAGCTTTACAGCCACACATATCAATGATGTATTCCTTCATTTGGATTACAAGATCCTTGCCACATCTTTGTGTTTGCAAAACAAAGTACAGTGAGGTCCCAGTACATGAACAGAGTACTAATACCCTACTGCAGCATGAAGAGAATCCACTACCTCTCCTTGCATCTGTGGTTTCCCACACCTATTCATAGCAATAGTCTCACTTGAAGCAATGTTCTGGGCTTCATCAGGCCCAGCTTCTAACAGTCCTTTCCTAAGGACTGCCACTTCTTTTCTTCTCCCTAATTCCTCCCCTCTTCTCCCAGACTTGCCGCCAATTCCCCAGCTGGGAAATGTCTCTAGGGAATCACAGGGCCACATTTTGTCACTGAGTGTCACAGTTTACAGAGGTAGAAATTTACACAGCTGTAGCTTCTGTATTTGCTAGTATTTGAAAGATTTCTGGTGGCTTCATCTGTACCCTGGGATGGAAAAGCGTCCATGAAAGATGCAGAAACTGCTCAGACATACAACTTCCAAGAGAGGGGAACTCATGTCTACCATCTATGAGCTGGAAGAGTTACTGCATCTTTTTACTGGCCTTGCACACATCTGTTGCATCATGTAGGCAACATTATTTTTCTTCTGTCTATTGTTAAAATCAACCTGATTTCCACCCAGCTAACAGTCAGTCTGTGGTAAGTAGAGTTTTTCCACTTGTAATTAATTATGCGACAGAGCATTAATGTACTTTTCACACATATCAAAAAGCCAAATTTCAACAATTCCTTGTTTATCATTACACCAGCTCAGCAGCCACAAAGATACCCAACTTGGACACAGGCCTCATAAAGTCTGGCAAAGCTCCCATTCTCTTCAGTGGAGTTAAACATAAGATTTCCCAACAAAAGGGGGAAACCAGAGTCTTGTTTTCATGAATTGGTCCTCTTAACACTTTCTCACCAAGGCAGAATTACATTTAGGCTCTCAAGTCTCATGAGCAATGCAAGGTTTGATTAAGATCAAAATTTCTTCTGTAAGCAGGCATATGGCCATAGGGTACATTTAGTACCAGGAAATACATATTTAACACATCTGCTTGTCACAGAAATTGTTCCAGTTGCACTCAGAGTACAAAGTCTATTTTTTCCTGATAAATACACTGTAACACTTTTCCAAGAACCTTGATGAGGGTGGTAGACAAGCAGCTCCACTCCTCTAGGATTCATGGGCTTGCTGTGATGGTCATCCACTTGAAAAAAGTAGGTGGCCCTCACTGTGGTTATTACCTGGTCAGGGAAAACTACAAACATCTTTAGAATGACAATAATCTTCTTTAGAAAGGCAAGACCAAAATCCTAATGGCTTTCTGCCATCAAAATAAAGGTCAGGATTTCCCTCTAAGCATGCTCCACCTCTGCTGAACCAAAAACTGAACTGAGGGCTTGGGTGTTCATGTTCACTATTACTTCATATGTGAATTTATGCACGGATTTAAACTGAATAAAATTTAAGTGAAGTTGCCTCTTCAGGTTTTTTGAAACGTAACATATTGGATTGTGCTGGAAAGGAATGTTTTCCCACTGGTAAAAGGGCGTATGTATCCCCTTAGGATGTCAAGTATTCAGTTATTTGAGAGAAATTATTCTGCTATTTCCAACAGATATTTCATGTTCTGTTCAGGAAAGGATAAAAAATACAAAGCTGAACAAGCTTTGCTAACTGTCAGATTTTTTACCAGGGCCTTCCCTACACATTAACAACAGGGAAAAGATTCCATGCTTGCAGGCTTTTTGAAATCAAGTTTATTTTGCTTCATCCCAGAAGAATTAGTTAGGTCAATCATTTGGAAACAATGCTGCCCAGCAAAAGATAGAGAATTCATAGTCATACAGTACAGCAGTTAAATGAACACTTTTTTTAACAGGAGGTTAAATGGCCACCCTTTTTCATGTTAGCAAACCTTTTCCTTTGATTTGAAATTGTCTCAGGGATAAGGGAACGTTTCCATCTATGCAGAAAAATCATCCTGCCACCAGCGGAATTTCTTGAAGACATCTCAGTAATGGACACCAGACATTCTTCATCCTCATGATGCCCCTTGTCCTATTCAGTGCTACATAAAATTCCACAGCCTTGCTATCAATACTTGATGTATTTATTATTTACACTACCATCCTTATAATTTATTTTCACACTTGGAAGCACCCTCACGTTACAAAGGAAACCTTGCAAAGAAGCAAAGGGAATCTGCTCTCCGGGAAGCTGTCATATCCCTCCCAAATGCATCTCCTACAGTGCTGAGAATCAAGGGATGGCAACAATGGGATACTCAATTCACCTTGCTAATTTATGCATGTTGTTTATTAGCACAGGTCAACAGAGCTGAGCGGCTGGAAGACAGTGCTCTGAATTTCAAGTACAGTAATTTCATGACTATAAAGCGCACCCTTTTGACTAAAATTTTGATCCGAACTCAGCAGTGCACCTTACGATCTGGATGCGCCTTACATATGGACAAAGTTCAGAAATTTGCCAACCTGGAAGTGCGAGCTGCAAGCCAAGCCGGGACCCGCGGGAGCTGCGGCCGACTGGGGGGAGCCCGGAACTGTGGGAGCCGCTGCCGCCGGCTGGAGGGATGGCAGGACCCGCCACGGCCACCAGGTAGGGGAATGCCGGGACATGGTGCAGCCACCAGCTGGGGGGAAGCCACGCAGCTGCCAGACGGGGGGAAGCCGGGATGTGGTGCAGCCGCCGGGCTGGAGGACACCGGGACATGGCATGGCTGCGCGGTGGGAGCCTCGAGCTGTTCCAGCCGGTGCCGGAGGCAGGCAGGAGTGCCGGGCCCCGCGCATGGGGAGGGCGCCTGGGGCTGCGTTTAAAGGCTACACCAATCTGTGAAAAATGTCAGCAAATTGAGCACCTGCCAGTAATTCGTTACGTTGTTGCACACGGCACAGCTCCTCACTGCAAAAAAAAGTGTACAAATTTGAAAAATTTGCCGACTCACGGAGGTGCGCCTTATAATCCGGTGCACCTTATAGTTGTGAAATTACTGTATCTTTACTGTGCAGTCAGCAGCACTGGTCTAGGACCCAGTGGTCCCTTGTTTGTCACAGTTTTCCTGCATATATTAGCCCAAAACCAGTTGTGCTGACCCAGGATCCAATTCATTCATCTCTGGAATATCTATTACTTCCCTGAAAACATTGATTCTCCCAAATCTTCACTAACAGGACGTTTGGCTTAGTAACTTAAATCCACATCAGGATTTAAGCATTTAGTTCTACTTGTTAAATTTCCACTTTGGAGAAAAAAGCAACCAGAAAATTGCCACACTTCTAGATATTTTCTCCTTCCTAATCTGTAAAAATCTCTGCCTGTTTAGTACATGAGATTTTACAAACAGTGTCAGACACCAAATAAAGCATCAGCTAGTGCTGCCAATATAGTAATTAAGAACAACTAGTGTGCTTACACTCAAGCTTTTATGGGAGAAATCGGAGCCTGTTAAAATCTAGCAAAACTCAACTCTGCACATATGTTGTTTTGCTTTGTTTTGTTAAATGGGATGGAACATACCAGAACTTTAAAGATCAAAAAACACCCATAATTTCCTAAAACATTTGGAGCCTTTGCATGCAGTAAAAAGGGATAATTATCAGCATTTTGCTGTCACAATTGTTCATTTGGAAGAGGCACAGGAAAAAAACAACCGAATCCAAATCCAAAACTCCCAGCATAACAGAATGGCATCGCTGTAACTGCAGTAAATAAGAAAAAGTGTTAGACAGATGGAGGGAGGCATCGGAGTGGCATTCAGCACAGGATTAGATGAGACAACAATGGCCATCCCAAGTAACTGCCTCAATAAGACAAGGCAGACATCTCATCCTGGCAATGGGGTCCCATATCCATTGTGCTCCATGGAGCCACCTCCACTCTGGGCAGGTGTCCCTGCTGACATTGCCTTGAACAGGAGGGTGCCTGCTCAAGGCACCTTGTGACATGCACTCAGAGGTGAAGAAACACATTTCAAGGGGCAGAAAGAGAGGGGCTTTTCCTTTCCACTTCACTTCTCATTTCTTTGCCCTGTTTCATACTTTTATCCTATACAGAAGGGACTGAGCGAGGAGGATTGCTGTTGCAGACTGAAGTGGTGTTTGACACAAGAGCACAATCTGGACACACAATTTGATGTGCTGAGCATTTTTTTCAGGAATATTGTTTTTGGGAAGTCATTCACTTCACTTACATCCCTAAATCCTCTTTGGAAACCCCCATTTCCAAGGCCACCTTCTCCCCTTTTTGCCTGGGTAGGAAAGTGGAAGTCTGTAATAAGTTTCATGTTAGCTGTAACAGCAACCACAAAATCCATTGCTCATTCACATCTCACACTTGGCCACTCAAATGCAACCACATGAGTTACACAAATGTAGGTAGTTCTTAATACTGACAGAATGGATGTTTTAACAGTCCTAATGTTAAGTAAGTGTGACTTAGCATCTTGTGGCACTATGAAGTGCCTCTCCTGCTATGCACTTGCCCTTCAGCAGGCACAGAATGAAGCCATAGCACTTCTGCCAATGTATCTGCCCCAGCTAGTGTTAAACAGCTGTGTTCCCTGTCCAGTTATTTCTTGCTCACATTAAGGTCTTTCCTGCAAAAACAAGCTGTCTGAATTTCAGTATATTCTATGTTCAGTAAATTATAGCTGTTTTCAAAATATCTTTAACCTTTTCAGTGGCTGATGGCCTTGCAGGTGGACCTCTTTCACCTTTTCATACTAGAAGCCTAACAAATATCTTCTGGAAAAAGCAGGCAGGGAGAGGCTATGTAAAATCACAGAATATCAACCAAACAAGTGGTGCATAGTGCACTGCTCTCTGTTTCACCAGGATGGTAAATCCTACTGTCTTGTTTCTGTGACAAAAAATTGAGCAATAACAAAAAATTGCCCAGTGCTCATCTGGTTTTGTGACAGGCTGCTTTTATTTCAGCCTCTTGAGTTCAAAGAGCAGAGATGCGGTTTACACACATCCCATGGGTGAGCTTGTATTTCTGAAGGGCTGAAGCCTAACCCTACCAATCTGAAAGCACTGCATTTAAAAGCCATTTTGAAAGACAACTCTGCCACCAAATCTCACATTATTTCAATGCCTATCTTACTCAACAATACCCTTTGAAAGTATAGACAAATTACATGCACAGCTCCTCATTAAAGCAATGTGTTATATTTTAATAGAGCAAAGACAGGGAAAGGAGGAAAACATGGCTTGCAGTCCCCGAGCACTGCAAATTATTTTTCCTGGGTATTCTTCATCCTGCTCCGTATCATTTTTGTGGGGGCAATTGTGGGAATACTACCCCTTCCTCCTCTTCCCTCTTCCTCCTGTCACTATAGGATCAAAGTTGCATCTTTTTGGGACCTGACTGAATCACGTAGCAGTATGAATGCACATGTTTTCCAGGCAAAAGACTAAATAATAGCACTAAACACAATCAGCAAATGTGAAGTATGTAGTAAAAAAGATCAGAAAGTACCCTGTCCTCATTTCTGACTGGGGTGTACGTCAGAAATGCTACTTACTGTTTGCAATGGTAGAAGTTTTGTCCTTCAAGTAGGTGCACATTCTAAGTGAATATGCTTAGGAAAAATCCTTACTGACAAATATGGTGATGATGCCTGTGGTGCTACTTCATGCTTTTCTACCATATACACAACACCCGACAGAATGTAAGCCAAATACTGGCATAGGATTTCTAAAAGATCTCTTAGTAGAGTACTAAGTTTTCTTTTTCTAAAGTAATGACAAAAAAAAAAAAAAATAAAACAGTTGTGTGACCAGTTGTGCTTCTGCTCTGCTGGCAAACCTGTCAGAAACTACTGGCTCCTAACTCTGCAACAAAAGAGCCATTATAGACCAAACATTCACAGGAACTCAAAGATGCTACCTCATGTTCTGGCAGAAGTCCCTGGAAAAGGTGGTGGTGTGATTTGTGTGCCATTCAATGTTATTTTCAAGACATTCACTGAACTGAAGAAGCACCATTAGAATATGTTAAGCACACATCAAAACCCATCTAAATTAACAGTGGGTGAAAATGCATCATGTGCTTGACATACAGTAATTGACACATCATATTTTATTTGACATTTCAGGGACAGTAGTGCCTATTTAAATGGAAACACAATAATACAAATAATTTTTTTACTTGAGCTAACCAAAATCTAACAGGGCATCTTGATGAAGAGTTGTTCATTGAATATCAGAATTAAAAAAAGAATTAAAATAGTAAAACCTCTAATGACTCAGATTATGAAACACAGCTAAGTCAACTTACAAGAAGGTAACTCTACTGACACATCATTATCTCGAGGGAAAATTCTGGTCACACTGGCTAATAACCTCCTACTGATTGCCATGGAGCCATCATTTCAGCCATCCCTCTCCACTCCCTTTTCAACTCTGCCTGGGTTTAGTTCTAAAACTAAAACTGCCAGGACTATCAGCATGCCATCTGATACAGAAACACGGATTAACATGATGGGAGTACAGGGAGCCATGAACACAGCATGGGTCATGCTCTTTTTCCCAGCAAAGACAAGACATTGCAAGGTAGTAGAATTTTGAATGCTTCACCTGACACCTCATCCACTCTCCTGAAGGCAGCTACATAGGGACAGCACCTGTAACAACAAAGGTCCTACAGGACATCTTGACAGAAGAAAGGAGGATGTAATATAAACCATTCAAGAAGCTGAAGCCACACATGCTACTCTTTACAACAGGACTAGGAGTTTCCCTCAAATTTAACACCCAACAAATTGAGAGCTCACTGTGATACTTCCTTCTTTCCCACTTACAAAGATCACTCACAAAAGATCCTCATATTCTTTTGCTTCTCTTAAATAACCTAAAGGGCTTTTTCCCCCACCATATGTTGTGATGCAAAAGTAAGGTGCTGACAGTTTTTAAATTGAGGGCTAAATTGACTAAGTTAATCTGCTGTCACTGCTTTCATCTAAGACTTCGCTGTACAGTCTTAATTGATTCTTTCTTGTTCCATCTTCTGTCCATTTCCAAGACATGAGGCTGCACTGCCCTGAACTGCTATTTAGTCAAGCTGAATGTATTTAACTCTTTTACTCTGCCCTCTCAGCTACACCCTCCAGCAATCTAAGCAGTTTGCTGCTCCTCTCAGGTTTTATTCAGATTTGTACGTGTACTGAATGCAGCACCCTTCCCTGAACTAATGCCATGTTCTCAGTGAATGCAGGACAGAAGCATTTGCAGGATGAGACCCACGTGCTGTATGTATAATCTATTGATACTACATTGTGTGGATGCCATGTAGGAAAAGCCACATGAGGATGGGTGGCCAGCATAAAGAATCAAGCAAGCATGCAGAAACCTAAAATACAGGTAAATACCTGCTATGAAGTATTCTTCCTCTCCATATTTTTTCCTTGTTAGCTCTTACTTCAAAGAATGCAATGAATGAATTTATTAATGAATAAATGTTCAGTCTGTCAGAGAACACAAACAAACCAAGTTACCTGTGTTTTAAACAAAGGTTCCGGTCATAAATTCTGAGATGTCTATGCCCAAAAAAGAAAGTAAACAGAAATCCTGTGTTAGTGTAGAAGTTTATTAAACCAGAAGTAGGAAAAGGAGATTGAGAAGGCAGTAATCATGTTAGGCCAGTAAGCAAAGAATTTTAATCCTCCCAAAACCCTCAAAAAGTTTTTGGTGAATCTTTTTAATTACAGCAACTACAAAGAAAAATAGTTTGAGTAATGTGTCTTCTGTCTAATTCTCCTTTCAGAGCCGTGGAGAATTGAGCAAGGTAGAGAAAGATACAGTGCCAGAGTTTCATTTTAGACTTCAGAATTAAATACAGAGATCAAGTAGTTCAAAGGACATGAAAGAAAAAAGACTTCATGTACTTTGTGAATTTAACGTCTTCTTAATAGTTGTGTCTATGCTGCTCTAACAAGACAAGAGCATACTGGGGGAAAATGGAAAAAGACAAAACTACTAACGAATGTGAAGTCATTTTTAAGACTCAAAATAGGATAATTCAAAGGATTGAGAACAAAAAGGAAGAGTAAAAGTGTAAAGCGATTTTTGACAGCCCTCTTTTTAAAAAGTGGCTGAGCAGATTTATCAAAGTGTGTTAAATGCTTGATCCTAAGCTGAACTTCCATGAAAACAGAATCATATTCCTTTCTATTCGTAGGTCAAAGAAATACTGCCAGCACCAAAGGAAAGGACAAAGAGCACTCTCTGATTTTAAATTAGGGAGTGCTGCATGTATAGACACAAGTGCCTCTATATATCTAGCTAAAATGTGGTCCCTCAGCACAGAGCGTGTTTACACATTTAATTGACTAAAACTGAGAGGTCAAAGTCTGAATAGCTGAAAATTAAAAGAATATTCAATGACACAAGTGAAAAGGAGGCTAATTGAAATATATAGAGAATGGAAATATGCAAACTTACTCAAAATGCTTTTTCTAATTAACAGTTATATCAAGGCTCTAGAAGTAGCATGCACCAGAGATGAAAAGACACAATGATCCTGTAATGCCAATAGGTATCTTTTCTGAAAGCACACACAGAACCAAATGTTAGGGCACAGTATTTCAAGCCTGTACATGCTGTGCTAAGCCCAGTCCTGCTCTGCTCTACCTGATGTTTGCCCTCTTTCCCCTGGCCCCATCTACAACCCACCAAGGAGAACGGGGCCATTCCACTACCCTGCAAGCTATACATTAGGGATGAGCCATTCTCACAGTCAGCACAATCTGCTTGAAATGCCATTTTCTACTCCTACATATGGCAATGGGATCCATCATTTCAGGAACTGGATAGGATGTGCTGCTTTATACAATGGTTGTGCTATGAGGCAGCTTGTCTCCCAGTCCTCATGAAAACACGAGCTTCTGCTTGCCCAGCACAGGTACCTGGTCTCATCAACAGTGTTTGCTTGTTCCTGCAAGCTCAAGACTTTGGTTTGACTTTGGCTCTAGCTTGATGGGAAAGACTGGCATTGTGCTGAAGAGGTTCTCTCCCCAGAAGGACCCATCACTGGATCTTCCCTTGGGGCTGATGGACAACGAGGAGCAGAGGCAGTAGCAAACGAGATGAAGACAAGTGAAGGTATCAAATGTGACACAGGAGAAGATGTGTCTGCTGTTGTCCCAGTTCGAGGTGCAAGTCTTCAAGTTGCGCAGACTAAGGTAATGAATTCTAAGTGCAATTATGAGGGGGAAAAGTGTAAGACAACTAAACAAGCAGTTCTTCTTTTTGATTGTTGAGTCAGAAGTCACAGCCTTACTCCAATCAGCTCCATACTGGATTTCTTTTGTGCACCTGCACTGTTCCATCATCCCCATTAAGCTGCCTCCTGTTGTGTGTGTTAATTTGTCAATATGGTGTTATACAAAGGACTAAGAGGCTGGAGCTGGAGAAAAATCTGAGTGGGAGGGCACAAAGGAGATGAGAAAAGCCCTGCAACACCACAGCGGGAACAGCCCCTCTCTATACACTCTCTTACACACAGGCTGCCTTTCCATCCATGCTCCCAGGAGACTCTGCAAGCCCTTGTAAAGAATGCCATCAGCTTGGAAAGTACTGAGAAGACTTTTTAAATCAAGCAAGAACAAGCAAAAAAGACACTTGTTGTGTTAGCAAGTCCTAATACACACCACCATTCTCACGGCATTTTTGTGTGTACTCTTCTAAATCTGACTTGCTTTCAGTGCAACTACTTACAGGAATGCAGCCACAGAAGGGTTTAAAATTCAGGTCAAAACATGTTAAGTTGGCCAGAAGGGGGGCATGCCACCTTAGAAGTTGCTACACACATACTTTAAGGTTTATTGTCATGTTACACAGTTTGTGCTTTAAATTATAATTTAAAAACTCAAAAACACCTTTACAACTCAACTCAGCCATTAGGTGAAGTATGGAATTCAATATCGTATTATAAAATTAAACATTTTAAAAGATGAAAAAAGAAAAACTTAAGCATTTCTGCATATCCTAACAACATCTTACACAGGAATGAAAACTGCATCATACTGAATACAATGTTGAAGAGAATGTTTTTAGTTATCTGTACCCAGCTTAGTCAAGATTTGTTGTCGACTCCTCTAATAATGTAGTTATTGTATTTGTATTGTAGGAGCTCCTTTTAGCACTATGTTCAGTCTCAATTTTCACATGATGAGAACATTTTAACTGAAATTAATAGATTACATGTAAACAAACAAACAAACAAACAAACAAACAAAAAACCCCCCACAAAAACAAACAAAAAAACCACCCAAACACCCGCTAAAAAACCCACCACTTTTGTAAGTTCCTATTATTACTACTGAAATGAAAAGCAAAGAAAGCAGTTCCATTGCTCTGAGGGTTTTCCTCTACTATTGTTTTCACATACACATTACTTGAATGCCACTCCTGAAGAGGCAAACAACATCAGGTCGACTCTAGATGGCAGCAGCCTCCTTTAGATTTTGGTTTTCTCTTTCCCTAGTGTCCTAGTCTTTGTTCCTTAACCCTCCAAACAATCCTGTACTTCCTTCTCTGCTCCCAAAATAAAGACTTCAGTGCTCCAAGCTGCACAGTTTGGGGAAGGTGACTGGAAGGTATTTTCAGTAAAAGAAATTAGGCCATTCCTGAAGTTAAGCTACAAGGTTCTTCAAAGCATACAGAATAACCGAGGCCTGAAATGGGAAAAAAGAAAGAAATATTTTTTTCCCCTCCCCTTTTCCTATCAATCACCTGGAGAAATATTGGAAAATAGGGCTTTTTTCAGCTAAAAACAGCCCCTCAGAAAGGAAGGGGCAAAGGACAGAGAGAAAAAAAAAAGAGACACCAAAGAAATGGAACAAACAGGTAACATTTCATAATGAATCTGAATGGGAAAAACACCTACCTAAACAATATGGCATTAAAGCACTGAACAATTTTGCAAATCTCTCTCTTTGGACACAGTACACTGACACTATGCTGGTGTATACTACATGAGCTGAGACAACTTTATATATCGTAAAACTTAACACATAAAGAAAGCTACTGCTCAAAGAAAATCTCCTCATCTGAACGCCTCTCCTTTTCTTCTAATATTTACCTTTAGCTTTGGCACTAGTACTGGTCAGTATGCCCTTGCCTCATCCTGCTGCTACTGTCTTCCCCCAGTGGGTTTAAGTTGGGTACTGTACTTCCTCCAGGCCCTTAGTATTTCTCACATACCTTTGACATGATCACTACTCCAACATTCACATGAATGAAACTGAAACACAGAAATACCTTAAACAGAGATTTCCAGAGAGCTGATTCTGTGAGCCTTTGAGCACACAAGACACTTTATTTGGGCAAACAATACCAGTACAGCTGGATCAGTCTCCTCTGTGCAGCTTCTCATAAATGTGTTTTAAAAACAGAGCTACTAGACTTTAGGTTCACAGATACCACCAGAATTTTGAGGACTCCCACGTAATGTGTGGCCATGGTTGGGACACACAGAGACATCAGAAAGCACGGAGCCTTTTGGATTACAGATGGAAGGCACTTACTGTGGTTCTCTAGAGCACCAACATGTTATGTTTGGATTTTCAAAACTCTAACTCTCCATCCCAAGCCACAGACACCTCTAACCCTACGGAGAAGCAGGTCAGGGAGCTAACATGGGCCAGTGCCCTCCCTGACATGATTGTCCAGAGCTCAGCAGAACTTGGGTACCCACACAAGACAAGTGGTGAACACCCATGACTAGGGACAGGGACTGGGCTCTGCTCGTTAGGTTTGTCCATTCATCTGTGCAACCAAGTTATCCCTGCTGCTTTTGGGAAAAGGAACTGACATCACCAAGTTGTGTCACTGCTAAAGGGCTCAAACGTTAACTCAACAAATTAAGACTTCCCCTCATATACATCCCAAAACTCGACACATCACAACTGAAGCATCCCAGACACAGAGCATATTCTAGAAGACTAGGCTCACACTATCGTTCTAAGGAGCAAGCCCCAACTATCCAACACTGACAGAAATAGTCCTGTGCTATGTGTGGGTAAAAAAACCCTGAAACTGGTGGATCTGAACGTTAAATCCTGTAACTGGATCCAAATGGTCCAATTTGTGTCAATGTGGGACCTCATGAATATGAAAGGCATTCTCTGAAGGTGCAAGGCTTGCTTGGATGAGTGTACTTGCACCACTGGGATCAAAATCTTTGCTTTTGGGTCTAACACAACTCAATTCTGAAATAGAACTGAACCATGGCCACTTTAAAAACTGCATCTCAAGGGCCCAACACCATTTAAGAGAGCAGCAGAAATCACCAGTGGTCTCACCCTTAAGACTACAGTAATAAACAATTCAATTTTGTGCTACCAGAGAGAGCAAAAAGAGAGCAACCAAAGCAGTAAACCTCCATCTTCCCTTTACTCTCAATTATTATCAGGTTTATCTATAATTCATTGGTTTTACTGTGAGAATCAACATAAAATCTGAACAGAGTTCAGATTTATGAATTTATTTTCTCAATACCCAAGTGAGGAAGATGGACAATGTTACTACCAGTTTTTAGATAAAGGAATGACACAGAATAATTAACAGCCCAATTTTTTACTTCTATCTTCCTCCTTCTTTTTTACAATAGAAATGGAATAGAAATATAGAATGGAATAAAAAATATGGGTGATTTGGTATCCCTAAAAATCAGAAATCTACGATTATCAGAGTGGCATTTGGCAGATAAGAAATCCTTAGTCACAGTCCCATACACCTACTGAACACAAAAGTGCGTGTCATTCAAGGTAATTCATCCTTCAAACTCTGTTTTTCTGGCCTTCAATGTGTACTCAGTTTAGAATGAGAACTCACACAATGCCATTTAGGATTAAAACTCACATAATAATTTTTAAAGAGGGATTTTTTTTTCTCCAGGATGCTATCTTTGCATCTCCATTTGTTATTCTCTTTAAAACTCATTATTTTTTTACTGTTCTAACTTAATTAAGTGGTTTGCTTGGACTCCTTTGATGGCCAAAGGAGAAACAGACCCAGGGAGAATCTGACAATTCTTGGGACAATTCACACTCATTAGTCTTAGACATAAATGTTTTCAAATAGGATGGAGAAGTCCACCCCAATCCAGTAAACACAGAATGAACTCCACTGATGAAAAGAGTCATACCAAGAGAAGCACCTAATATTTATTTATCCATGGTAGTATCTTTAGCTGCTATGCTGAAGGCAACAGGTGACACTGGGAAATCATGGCAACTATTTTCACACAGCTGATAAAAAAAGGTGGTGATTTGCAAAATATTATTAAGAACAGAGAAAATAGAATGGGGAAAAAAAAAGGAGACCTATTTGGTTTAGAAGTTATCTGATTGTTCAACAAATTGCTAAGTCATTTGCCTACTTATGTTTACACATGTGTGCATGAAAATGCAGTCTGGCTGAAGCACAGTAGAAGGTGTCTGGAGGCAACACAGGGCAATGCTGATACACCCTTGACTTTAATGTATCAGACATGTAATGAGAGACTAATTTGGTTCTAAGCACTAGCTTGGCAGAAACAAAATACTTATAGACTATTAATAGAGAAACTTCTCACAGAAGCTGTGACCTTTATGACTTAGCATGGTTTACAGCCCTACCTCTGTTACAATTAAGAGGAACCTTAATGCAAAGCAACAGATTATTGCCCTTTTTTTTTTTTAATCCCCCAATTATAAGGAAAGGACTGCTAAAGTAGAGCTACTGTTTAGTACACATCCTGATGTACACATCCCTGTTTAGTACACATCCCTTTTCCAGTATGGAGGTGTACTGAAACACAGTAGGTTTATGCTACTCTGAACAATGTTCCCTAATGTCCTGCAAACATCTACCCTCAACAGCCACCCTTAGCTGAAGGCCTAGGGAGATTTAAAGACAATAATCACTATAAAACTAATTAATAATGAAAAAATATTTTCAGACACAATGTTATAGTGGAATTGGGGGAAGGGGCAGAAGTTTATTGAAGGGGTTACTTCTCTCACTCCCAAGTCAGACACATGCAATAGATTTCTAAAGACTTTGGGTATAATTAAACATTTAAAGTATTGCAAATGCCTGATGAAAAACAGTTATGAAACACATCAGAGAGGACAGTCCATTTACTATTTCAGCCTTTATTTGCCAAGCCCTGTGTCAACAAAAATACTGGTTGTTAAGGTCACTAAGACTAGAAGAGCCAGGGAAAAAAATATATCAGGATCATTTTTAACAGAAGTGGTGGAAATCTCTAACTCAGGCAAATATGTAATGCAAAATACACATTTTCATTTTTAAACACATTAAATAAAACCTTTTTTTTAAATCGTAAAAGATTCATCTGACTCCATCTGCTCACTGCTGTAGCTCACAGAGGCAAACAGCATCAGCAAAAGTAAGTATAAAAGCACAGGTGCATGGGATTAAACAACAACAACAAAGAAGGTATAAAATAATGTAAAAAGACAACAAATTAGTTCCAGAAATACAAGATAAAGAGATATTTGGAAATAATTGTACCAACAGGCACAATAATCCCAGTTCTTCCTGGCACTGCAGAAATTAGGAGTTCTACAGGGATATGCCAACAGGTCAAGCAGCTGAAGGAGCAACTAACGTAATTTTGCCAAACCTAAAAATGAGAGTTGAATAAACTCCCATCTCTTTAGAAGCAAATGGTGAGAGCAGTTAAATGACTGGTATTTCAGCAGTTTTATGTTTTGTAACTATGTGTGCCAGAAGTGATGTTCTGAATGTTAGGAGTGACAGATCAGTCCATGGTAAGCATGTTTCTTTAATTTATCCTAGTCTTAATAATAGACTCAAATGATGGCAGATCTAGGATTAATTCGGTCTCAAGAAGAGAGTGCAGAGTGGAAAAGGCTCCGCAGGAAAATTATTTCAGTCACCTCTTTGACAGCTGGCCCACAACCATGTTACCCTATGAATGCCAAATTTGTGAGATAACTGAGGGGAGATAGCAGTGTTCTGCAGAGCCAAGAATGTAATGATAGGAAGTGATTATTCACTATTTTTCAAAGAACTGGAGACTTAAATTGAACAGAGGGAAGAACTTTTTTATTTTTCGCATGTAACACACACTTAGAGCTCACTGCCACTGCATACTGCAGGGGCTAAGAACATAGATGAGCTCAAATGAAGACTAGACAAGTTCACAAAGGGCAGGGCCATATTTGTATATTAAACATTAAGGTGAAGTAATAGGCTCAGAGGCTGAGGAACATAAACTAATAGTTTTTAATGCTGAAAGGTAAAAAGACAGATAGAGGGAGGGGATGCAGGTATTCCAGAGGAAGAACAGCTCTATCACAACCTTCTTTCTCTGCTCTTTTGGTAAACACCAGCCAGGTTACTGGGTTCACTTCGACCTAAGTGGGAAGGATTTTAGACTTTGGTCAGTTGTTTCTACACACACACATACAAGTGAAACTTGGCCTTTTGAAACCAGCTTTTGTCTGCCAGCTCTAGTGAAGGACTCCCGTATCAGAGGAGAAGATTTGCCAGTTCTTATGCCAACAGGACTAGGAAGACCTTCACATTACTTGAGTGCTTACAAATACATGGCAGCTTTAAAACGACAGCTTTAAAAACAGCAGACCAAAGGCAACACACTCATCAGAAAGGGGAAGGTTCAACTTGCAATACCAGGCTGTCCTGCAGTCCAGCAAAGCAGGGCTCTTCACTGTACACTGCCCATCATTTTGTTCACATCAAACCCAGGTGATAAGCTGATGAGCATAGTACCACTTCCTATTCAAGCACATTTCTTAGGCCAAGAAGGACATGCCAGGAATCTTCTCACTATCATCTAACCCAGGAAACAGGTGTAGGGAGCATGAAGAAATATCTAAGGGCATGGGAAAGTGGGGAGTGGGCTTCTCACTCTTGCTGAGAGAGGTTAGAAGGGTAAGGAGCCATTGCCAAAGCAAAAGGGGAAGGGACAGTAGAAAAAAACAAAAACAAAAAACCCAAACAAAACAAATTTAAAAACCCAAACAAACAAAACAAATCCAACCAATCAACTAAAAAAACAAAAACAAAACAAAAACAAAAAACCAACCAAACAAAAACATATAGGCTGCTGAGGTTCCTGAAAACATACTGTAAGTAGCAACAGGAAATCTGAAAGCTTGAGAAGTGACAGAGATTTCAACAGCTGGCTCAACAGAACAAGTCTCCTTTATCTCACTCTTGGGACAAGTACCTCCAAAACCACGCCTGTTCTCAGAAAAGGGCATCATAGCTACTTTTGTTCATCAGGTCTGGTGGAAGAAGTGAACACAGCACGGAAGCTACTTTAATTCTCTCCACTGAAATCACTGTAGCATTTAATGCTCATACCAAGCTCAGACACAACAGTGTTTAATGCTATTACCATGACATAGTGATAGAGAGGATGGATAAAAACCTAAAAAAAAAAAATTGCCTGACAAGTAATTTTTATGAAATGAAAATAATTTACACAGCAGTTTCACAGAAAAAGGGAATTATGCCATTAATCAGCACTGCTGGATAATTACACTGTACATGAGGCCTTGCTTTTAGGGAAAAAATATAAGCTAATAAAGACAGTCAGACGATCGGTAATGGCAGGGCTTTTGGGAGATACCAGAGACACAAAGCTTAATAATTTAGCACTAAGGAGTATAATGACTGTGAAACAGAATTATTTTAAGTTTACATTAATTTTCCACCCAATTACGTATGTAACATGAAATCCAAAAGCTAGAGAATTCCCCTCAGCTGTGAACAACCACAGCAACAATGAGAAAGCCAAGGGGATGTGATCTCGAACATGACTGGACTCTGAATGCGTCCTTCCAACTGCTGTGTACATCCTTAATATTCAGAGGTCTGCTCGAGAATTAAAGCCAGTTCACACTTCCCCTCCAGTTACTGCCGGTTCAAATAAGGTCTCTCCCTAATACAGTCAACTGCAGTCAATCAATTTTCTTTGTGGTGTCTCTTTGCACCTCTCAAGCACCAGCAGCAGATGGCTCAGCCTGGCTGTCTCACCGCAACATTTGTAAGGGAGAAACCAGTGAAAAGTTGAACAGCATTGAATTAACAATGAAAATGAGGACTGGAGTGTAATGAGAATGTTTCATTACCTTTGCGTTGTAAGCAATTTAGCCCTGATTATTATTGACCTCTGGCAATACTGCATCCAAGTAAAATGTGTTATCCTAAAAAGCATGGGTATACTGGAAGGCAGACACTGCTTCTGAGTGTACTCATAAATAAACCAGAGCATTTCCCTTCCTGTGCTAGAGGCTTACCTTACAGCTGAGTTATCAGCATTCAGCAGCCCCCCCTACATTGTCTCTACAATACATCTGTGCAACAAACAACACAACTTGATATAGTACACCTAGAAAATTATTATTATTACTGTTATTATTATTATCATTACTTATGTGGCACCCAAAAGAGCATTAGGTATTTCACAAAGCAGTTAATAAGACAAACTACGTGCTACAAAGGGCTAATACTCGGTGAAACAGTAGAACTACACAGGGCGGAAAAACAGGAGGAGGTGGTGTAACAGGAGGAAGTATACAGGTTACAGGAATAACATTAAACAGTTACTAATCTGGGGGCCGCAAGGTTCAGTGCACGCTGCCACTTCTTATTCCACACTGAGTTCACAGGACATTTTGTTAGCGTGCTTTCCAAATCCACTGATTTTTTCCAGAAGTGCAGCTTGCTTGCATGCTAATCTTAATCTTTTTGCGTGAAGGTGTTGCAGCCTGAAAGCAGATATAGTTAAATGTTTGGCAGCTCCAAAGTAAATATGCCTATTCAGGACTCAGCAGCAGTAGCCACAGATTTTGAAACTTTCACTGATTTTACAGTGACGGCCCAATAGTGTCCATGCCTTCGGGCCAAGATGCAGTAGGCAAAGACCAACAACCCAGGGGCTCTGCACGCTCAGGAAACTATGCAGGCCACTGAAAACGTAGCCAAATGTGTAGTCTATTCCCACTGATGCGCTGTGATGTTGTGTGAGCCTGCCTACTATGCACCTTAGTGTCCCAAGAGCTCTTCCCTCTCTTCTGCCAGAGGGATTACAGCATCCTTCATGTGCTAAGCACACAGAGGACACAGAATAGAGGAAGGTGAATTTAAAAAAAACAACCAGGAAAAACTACAGCACTCATTACCAAATCCATCTACCAATACGAAAACAATGGCCACACAGCTCCCTGCACTCTGGGCATGCACATTCCATCCAGAACAAAGCATGCTGCTGGCGCCTCCAGAATATTAATAATAGTAAGGTATGTACTGCAGCAGGAGGGAGAACCACAAGGGGTAGCGCTCCATGGGGCTGGCATAAGGAATGGATCTGCTTCAGGCTGCCTGCCAAAGGCACTGGAAAACTTGACTTCACAGAGGCTGCTCAAGGATGCTTTTCTCCTGCCTGCAGTACTCTTTGGAGGGCTTTTACCCAGAGCAGGCTGTACTGTAGCCAAATGCAGATGGGAGGTATCCCTGCTCGCTCTCCAGCCTCTCCAACTGGTATTGCGGCTTCCTGATGGAACAGTCACCAGCATCCCTCTGGTTCCATGACATCCTGCCATGCCCATGGGGCTTTTTAGAGGTCACTAGAGTCATGGGTGAGCATTTTGGAAAGAAATCACTCCCCCTAGTCCCGTAACCCGAGGGGAAGCAAGAGTAACAATGGAGGCTGCCAGAGGGACTATTCAAGTTTGCAAATGCATGGTCTCCCACAACGCAGAGGAGACAAAGAGAAAAATTCACAAAATGCTGACAGAAACACCTCACTCCCTGCTAACAGCCTCTTATAACAGAGGTTTTGGTAGGGGACAAAAGGAGTAAACCAGCATGGAGAAAGGAAGGGACACAAGAGGGAAAAAATGAGATGCCAGTGTCCACTGCACCACTGCAATAGCGCACCCTTTAGCATGGGGAGGCATGTCCAAGGGAAGTGTGCATTCATGAACAATCTGCTGCCAGTTTGCACACATGCAACATATCCCCGAGATGCAATGTATCCCCCACTTCCTCTCCATCAGATGGCTGACAAAATACAGAACACAACACAAAGAAAAACTACTGCTGGCTTAGTCAAAAGGATTGCAGACAGATAGCTGCTAGAAGCATTACTAAATATGTTGATGTTTCATAACTGTTTGATCTCACTGCTGTTTGTGTTTCTGGTTTGTGTACAGCAGGAACAGCCAGTCAAGGTGATGCATTTGCTGTGCATATCTGCTGCAGCACTTCAGTTTCATGAGTGGAACTGAAGCAGGCTTCCCAGTTCTTGCTCCCCACAGCTTCCCCTTGCTGTGGGAATGTGCTGTGGTGCACTGAGAGAGCCCAGTTCCCTATGGAAGTGCACACAGAAAATGTAAACCTTGTTGACACGAAACATTAAGCTTTCAAACTACTAGCAGTGAGTCCACAGGTGGAAGATGCAATTTGGCTTCCTTATATACTGAGCAGAAAGAATTTGAGATACTATCTATTTTCAAGGATTAAAGCTAACATGTGTCTATCCCAAAACATCAGCCTGCTTCACAAATACAAACATGCAATTACAGTTTTCAGGGACACATTATCTCACATCATGGTATATACCAAGGGGTTAATCTAAGCCTTGGAGGCATGATTTAAAACTGGTGTTGCTGAGCCACTATCATCTACTAAATACAACTTTGTTTTCAAGGGGGAAAAAAAGTCCTTTAGGAGTTTCCTCTGAAAAAAATAGCTTTTTGAGGCCATCCTAAGGATTCCTGGAATTTTTTCACATGTCCTAAAAATGATCCTTGTAATCATCCTTGTGAAGCACTGCACAGCCATGCCTCCCCATCAGTGCTGTCCAAAGAATGCAGAGCTTGTATGGCTCCTTCTCCAGGTGCCCCCAAGTCCCGCGGCTTGAGGTGGTCCTTCCCAACCAGAGTTAACTCTCTGCCCAAATAATTTCCATGTGACTTCACAAGCTACTCCTTGTAGAGAAAAGCTTAACTAAATTATCACCTCATTCCAAACTAGTTCCTACACAAATAAGAAGTCCCGTGAGCCTAACACTGAAACTTATTGAAATGCTTACTTTCTTGCACTCATTGATGGAGTGTGTATTATTTTACAGAAGCTAACACAATTTTGTCCCTGTTCCTTACACGGGACCAGCCACAGATTCTCCCCAAGAGGGAGCACATCTCTGCACTTACACAGCCTATATTCTTCCAGGACTCTTTATTACCATTTTCCCTACAGCTGAGCTGTTCTGCACAGATTTTCTGCTCAGTATGCGGGGGTGGGGAGTGGGGCATTAATTATACAGCAAGATGGAGCAGGGCCAGGCAGCCCCTTTGGTGCACTGTCTCCTCCATGCACAGCCTTCTTCCTGCTGCTCTGCAGCTACAAGGATCACCTGTTGGTCTTGGCACTCTCCCAAGCTGGGGCCTAGCGGAAATGACAGAATCAGCTAGAAATGAGAGCCAGCTCCTATTCCAGCAACCCAAATGAGGGAAATATAAAAACAGATGATGGCAACGTGATCTAGCTGCCGCACGTGACAGACAAGAGGGGGTAGGGTAGAGGGGTTAGAGAAAACCTCCAAAACCATTAAAAGGAAGCTTTTTTTTTTTCTGCTGTTGCTTTCATATTCAGCACAGCAAAAACATTAGGAGAGTTTTTCTCCATCAAACACCTACCAGTAGGGAAAACCAACTATCTTGTTCCTGTTCCTGCTGGAGTTGTCAGATGTTTCCAGCTCCCATATGAGAGATAGCAAAGGGATATTCAGGTACACAACAGAGACAACCTTCCTTTTTCCTTGCTCCTCTCTGTACTGCATGGCGACACACAAGCTGTTCCAAGAACTGTGTAAGGAATTCCCTTCTTCCACTTTACTTGATGTTTGGGTGAGGTGCAATGTTGTGTAGCAGAAAGATTAAACACTGCTCACTTCTCGTTTTGGTCTTCTGGGCAGAAAAAGCAGATAAGTAATCCAACAGAAAAAGTAACTATCACTAACTATTTAAAACAGATGAATGTTGCCTTTTAAATGATAAAAATACAAGCTAATTGCACACTGCATTTCCTAGTTTCATGCAAGCCCCTGAAATCCATATTTACTCAAAGCAGTAACCATCCTAACACCCAAGATCTCTCATCAAAATTCTCTGAACCCTTGAGTTGAGTGACATCATAAATATTTACTGTCCCCAATATCTTAACAGGTTTTAAATGAACTTTTCACTTTTTTTTTTACCCAATAATTTTTAGAAACTGTAACAATAAAAGCAGGAAAAACCTAATTCTTAAAAGGAAGTTTTTTTCCTCTCCAAGAGCAATGGAATGGGTCCCCAGAGCTTCCTTCTTCCTGAGAAAACACTCTATGAATAATCAATGTAGAGTCCAATTTCTCAACAAGCACCAAGTCTTCAAACACACCCAGCATTCAGCAGCCTCTGTGACTCTGGCCTTTAAACTATAACACTCTTTGCCTTTCTCTCCCTGGTTTCCCAAGCATTCTTTATTCTGTTCTTTCCAGCAACTAGGTAGGTAAGCAGAAGCAAAATTCGAGCAGTGGGAGCAAGCTGGGGCTAATTTGCACCTTATGAATTATTCAGGCCCTCCTGATTCCTGCACCTGCACTGAGGCAGGAAGCTTGCGAGGAACAGTCATTACTCTTCTCTTGGGTTTGCACAAGCTTGGTTACTGCTCAGACACTTTGTTCTGTAACCAAGGGCTTCAGGTCTTGTATTAAGCAATAGAAATGGGAAGTAAAAAAAAAAAATAACTGCATGTTGTCAACCCCCCCTCTCCTGTCTCAAACCCAGGACAATCATTCAACCCAGTTCTGAGACAAATGAATTGTAGGGTGTATCGGACTGATGCTGAATTTATCTTACATATGCTAATCCAGATCAGAGCATCAGGAGAGAAAGAGCGAATGGGTGCTTGAGTTGGTCTTGTCAGACATTTACTCAGCTGCAATAAATTGCACATTTAAACTTCTCCCTAGCTCAGTAGGGAGTATTTCATGTGCATCAAGTATTTCACATGCTAACCTGATCATTAAGGCATCCTTCTCCCCAGATACACCACAAATAAATTCTCTGCCTGGCATTCTGGCTGACATAAGGGATGCTAACAGTTTAATACTATTGGAAAAGCCTATATTGTGCTTGCAACAGGGTGGATTTAACAAGCAAACAGGTCTTTTTCACCTCTATCTACTATTATCTTGGTAAACAGAATGTGACACCTAACTGCAATTCCAGATACAACCCATGAATCTAGACAGCCATTAGGAACACTTGCAGAGAGCAGATACAAACCAATTAGCACTATGAACATTTTAATATAATGGTATGTTTTTGAGCTAATATGCCAAGGCAAACAGATCTAAAAGCATTATGCAAATTCAAAGAAGCAAACGCCATCTTTACTGTATCTCATGTCCGCAGCTGCACTGAGTATCATTAGGTCTTGTCCTTTATTAACATTGCTGTTACCAACAAGTTCTCCAGTTAAAAGATCATCTCATTAATCCCAAGCAGCTAAGCATCATGCTTTGATTGATTCAGTAAAACAGATCTGTGGTAACTGATAATGAAACCTCTTTAATCCCCTCTTCCAAAAAAACTAAGTCAAACACAAGTGTAAAGCATTCAGTACAGTCAATCCTTATCAAATCTTTGCTTTCCTTCTTTCTATGCCTAAAGAAGTTAATGCATTTTCCTATCGATGCAAGATGTGTGATTGGTCCTGTGCTTCTCTTATCACATTCCTATCCAACAATAGGTACTCTGGTGCTTTTTTAAAGGTATTTTAATCGAGCATGTAAACACATTTTATTCTTTGATGCTCTTTCATTCAGCATCATTAATCCCCAGCATGAAATCAATAGACTTAAAACATTTAATCACGTCAAAATGCAACATACAAATCCACAAATGACTTCAGTTCATCACACACACTGAATAGCTTGCAAATTGGAAACTATGCCTTCTTTTTGCCTTGGGAATCAGCAAACCCTAAGCTAGTCTTCCACTGAAGTAAACAGATCCTTTCTCCAAGAATCTGCCATTAGGCAAAACCAAAAAAGTTGATAAACAAAACATGGGATTTTCTGTTTGCTTTGTCATCTTTTTTCATCCCTTGCAGTCTCACTGGCCTTATGAGAAACACTTGTTTTACTGCAATCTCTTGACAGCATGCATGTTTAAAGAAAGTTTAAAAACATTTACAGTAACTGGGTTACAGAATGTACTGGAGGTGCAAGAGAAGGGAAAAACATCTTTGTGGTTGCTTATTTTCCCTTTTTAACAGCACACATTGTTTCTCTGCTTCAATAGAATGCATAAGGGACAACAGTCATAGGTACTTTACAAAAAAAAACCAAACCAAAACAAAACAAAAAAAACCCCAAAACCACAAAAAAACCCCAAAAAGAAAATAAACTCAACCTTATTTATGAATATTACTTCCAAAGCTCATAGGACACAGAAAGTGATAAGAATCTCTTTGATGGGACAAAAGTCATGGCTGAGATGAAAAAAGGGCAGAAACAGGTAAACAGAGAAAAGGAATAGTCTAGGCAATGGAATAACATCTTTAATTCTACTACATTAAAAAGCACTGAAAGCTTGCTCATTTAAAAGAAATTTTCAGTTGGAAAGTTTCAAAGTGGTGAAGTGTGACAACAGGCATGCTGAAATCCTGATCACGGAGGCAGACATAAAAGCCTGCCTATGTCCATGACTCCATCCCCACCCACTGTCCCATGAAGAGTCCTACACAGCCTCCCCCCAAACCCATGAGCTCCTTCACTCTTAAATTGGAGCTTCTTTAGGTACGAAATACTAGGCACATACTCATTCTGGCAGAGCCCTTCCTGAACTTTGCTTTTGCCTTGTGAATAAGCCCCAAAAGATAGGCAGAGTTCTGATGGTGGCGGCACTGGTAAAGTCTTGTATTGTAGCCTTGCAGCTCCAGAGAAGGAGGAATAATCTGGCTATAAGGATGCAGGGTTTTCTGCCTAAGTGTCCATGGAAGTGAGGCTACTCTGTAATAAGGAATATAAGAACCACAAGGTTAAAAGACTGGGCAGAAACGGGGATTCCTGGCTCCCCATTACAAATCTGGGCACCAGGCATTTAGAGGGGAACACTGAAAGGTCTGTTTCAGTATCCACAACCTTTTGTGGCATGATGTTGCTTCAGGGAATTGGAGTCTCCTGTCCATGCTGTCAAGGGCACAGGTTGTTCTTACTCACTCTCCTTTTCCATCCCTTAACTTCCATGTTCCTTTCTGTACAACTGCCCCTCTTCAGCTGGAAGGTGACACTGCACTGCTCCCCTCATATCCTACCTGATTAGGACCGCACCAAGGATCCCAATGAGACCAGCTTGTGCTCAGAACCTACACCTCAGGTCTCCCACTCCATTGATGTGCTAGTTAACGAAGTTCATCTACTAAAGCGGCAAAATTGCTGTTGCTGCTGCCAGCTTGTTTGACAAAAGACTCATCTCTGCTCTGTTAAAATCCAGAAAGAGCTACAAAGACTATCTCTAAGGGAAAATGATGCTTTTATTTCCTACTGGTTCTCTATACAGTCCATAAGGATTGATCTGATGTAACTGGGCTGTATTCCCAGAGAAGCACGTACATTCCCTAGGACATCAGCAAAGTATACACCTAAACTAGATGGTAAGGGCTCCTTTTTGGTTGTTCCTGGGACATGCAATTCCCTCTAATGACTATAATGAGGAATTCAAATGCTTTTCCTCAGAGGTCAGGACAACCTGCGAACATTAACTTTAATATGCAGGTAGAAGCTTCATTTCACAGTAAAGCACAAGTGTTACTCACTCAAGCGTTTAAAAAGTTTTCTGAGAGTGCAACAGAGATACCAGTGCCTCTAGTGTAGTACAACATAGTCCCACTCTAGCTGAGAAAGGAAATGAAAATTTCATAGTAGGCATGACTAATCTGAACCTGATCCTAAGTATGCAAAGTGTAAGTGACCTCCTGATTTTGCAGGTTTCCCCACTGAAAGCAATGTTTATGCACTGAGCTGCATGAAGGAAAATATGTAGATTAGGGAATTGCTTCAAATGCTTTGCCTACCCTAGATGCATTAATTTTTTCATTACCTCATTTATGAAAAAAAACCCCAAAACAAAAACAAACAAACAAACAAAACCCCAAAAACAACCAAAAAAAAAAAAAAAACCACCCCAAAAACCCCCACAACAAACCAAAAAAACCCCTCAACAAACTAACCAAAAAAGCCCAATAAAGAACCTGAGGTAAAACTAAAATGTGAAATGAGGACATTCCAAATCCAGCAAAGAGAAGATCAAGCATTTTCTGCTGGCAGTGCTTTTAATTATTGCCACTAACTTCCTATTTATTATCATCATCATTATTCTTTATCCTGTTCTTCACAAATGAACGAGATTACCTCTGCAAATGTGTGGGGGTTTTTCTGTTTGACAGATGCTAGATTCACTTTCAGCTGAAAGCAGTCAGAGTTTAGACATAAGAAATATATCCTTTAAAGCCTGTACTCTTCAGTTAACAATTTTGTCCTAGAGATGGATTGCAAGTACAGACCAGGGCCTTAACATTCTTACTAACTAATGGGAATGCTAACAAGTAAAGCAGTGTACTCTGCACTGCAATGCTTATTTTCTTTTTGAACTGGCGACAAATGAGAAGGATTTCTTTCTTTGAATTAGTCTTATAAATGTCAGGAGTACAATAGAACACTGCAAACGTTTGTCTTTGAACAGTGGAGAATCAAAGTGAACTAAGGTGAAAATGGTGTCCAGCAGAGTAATTCAGACCAGGAAAGCCATCCAACTCCAAAGCAGCTTGACCTGAACACAGCCCCAGAGGCAGTGCCACAGCTGCTAGCTAGACAGTAGCCAAGACGTTAGCAGAGGTGCAAGCCAAGAAGCCAGCCATGAGCCACTTGCCAACGCAGTAAAGCTGTATTCCAGGATTTGGCATCTGGGTCCTCCAGCTGCCAAACATCTCCCATCTGGCTGAGCCTGTGGATGAGGTGTTAAAAAGATCCGGGGGAGATTATACAAGAGTGAAAGCAGTACCCTTTGCAAGACAGCAAAGATGAAGAGGCACATTGTACCCCCAACACATGAAATACACACATTATCACTTTGTTCCCAGTGGATCAGAGGACAAAATGCTCCACATTATAGAGGAAATGAACAGTTAGATGTGCATGAAACGAGGCAACCTTCCCAGCCTCTGACCATCCACAGGGGTCAGCAGATGCAGATTTGTGTGGAATTGGTTTTAAGTAAAACTTACAACTTTTAGTAGATTTGATGAACCCAGTAAGAAAAATAGAAAAAAGAACCTACAAAAAGTATTTCATCTAGACTTTATGATCTACTCTGTTCCTCCATCATCACCAAGAAATTGAAGCAGCAAAGAATGTTTCTGTACTTTCCTAACTGGAATACCATAATTTTGAGTGTAATTTTATGGAAGGATAACTTTCTTGCAATTTAGTGGAAAAAGGTAAGTTTAGTAATACAAAGCTGAAAAATACCTAGTCCTGAGTAGGCATGAAATTTAATTCAAATGACATATATCTACTCGTATAGCTGCATTTAATTGCAGCAGAATTCACTTCTGACAAGCGGTTTACTTTTCCAAAATCTAACAGTTCCATACCCCAAGAAGCTGTGAGGAAGACTCCTAGCACTGTCAGCAGTTTAAAATGCACCACAAGAATTCATACTTTCAAATAATGCACTGACTTTTATGTTAATCTCATTGACTTTATTTCCACCTTTCAATCTAAAGGCAGGTCCACAGGGCCCAAATTATGTTTGTCAGATGTGTCTTTGATCAAGTTGATTCTTTATTTTAAAAAGATGTAAAAACCCTACAGCTCTTTCCCAAATTTCTGTTTTTATTAGAACCTATGTCTTGCCAAATATTACCTTTCAGTCTCATCTCTCTCCAGTCAGAGCACACTAACTTTCAGCAGTTTAGAACTGCTGCATGAGAGGACATGCCATCTTCATCTACATCTAACCATGCACGTTTTTCAGCAGCTTCATTAGTAGGATCTCATATTCATTACTATGGTATGTAAATACCACATAAATTCATGAAGAATTTTTAAAGCAAAATACTGACAACATTAACAGAGAGCAAAAAATTAACAACGTAAGTTTCCTTCCTGAAAATGCTTTCTGCAGAATAGAAGCCAATATGCAAAATATTATTTTTTAATAATTTTAATAATTTTTAAAGTTAATTTAATGCAAGCTAAAGAAGCCTGCATTAAAAATTACATCTGAAATATGCATATGTTTTAGAAACACAACATTTTGAGAGACTAATAGGCTCTTCAGAATAATTTCTGACATAGCTCTGATAATACAATCAGACCAAAGAAAATTCTAAGGATTTTTAAAAATAAATGTATAATTTCTCATAGCCAAGGAAACCTTAAAAGATTAGCTCTAATAGAGAAATTGCTCCTGCTGCTACTTTGAAAATGTTTGAATAATAAGATCCTGCAAATTTTTAATATAAATATAGCAGTTGTAGTGTAATTAACTGCAAATTGGAGATAGGAGTAGTCTTGAGGAATGACTTCTGTATTTGACTACTCATTAGCAATTTGAAAGTGTAATTGCTCTTAAACATGCCTTCTTCCTAATTTTATTACGAAGCTTAGCTGTACTTATAAATGTGAAGAATACGATTTACTCTGGAACATATTTGCTTATATTGAATATGTTTTTTTCTTTTGTACTCCACAGACAGAGGGCACACAGGTCACTAAGAGCAGATAAAGCAGTGAGCTGCTGGGTTTGCACTCGTCCCATAATAAACACCACTCCAAAGGAATCTTCTGAGGAGCGCACAAAACAAACAAAAGAAGGGAGGAGGACAGGCAAGCAGGCAAGCACACTGAGAGTAGACTTTTCACTGCATACTCTTTTAAAACCCACTAAAACAACAGCCATGAATCCCACAAAAACGGGAAGGAACCCTACCAGCTTTGGTACATCCTTCTGTCCTTTGACATCATTTCTACCTGGGCAAATGGGCTGAGCCCGAAGGCCCTTATGGCATCACAACACTTGCTGAAGCCTCCCAGTCACCCCTCCACTGGACTGGCATGTAAACCCTGCACCCAAAAGCAGGACCTCTAGGCACATTACACAGTAGGGTTTTAAAATTTTGCCCTTCTTGAAATAAAAGCAAGGAGATGTTTGCAAAGAGCTCTTCGTATATTTTGCTGATTTGCTTCACGGTAACTGGCAATGATCCATTATAACATGAGCTACACTGATGTACATTAATTTTGTTATTCAATTTCAGTAGACTATTTTGAACACTTTATATTATAAACATCAGACAAGGTATTCTCTGCTGTCATATTTTAAACATTGGGATTTGTAAAAAAAGAAAAAAAAATGTGCAGCTTTCCCACCACCCTCTAAGCCCCAAGATGTAAAAAAGCAATTGCAAAACTCAGCTTCAGATCTTGCCTAGCCCCACATATTTCCCAATCATGACATAAAGAGGGAAAGAAACCTGAAAAGCACTGCTACTAGACTTTATCAATAAAACAGAATATTATATAATACACAATAAAATGCTTCATACCTGGAGTTGAAAAAACGAAAAGGGTTAACAGCTGACCTGGCACAGCCCCACATGCTCTCTCTGGAAATTGAACACAGACAATTAGGAATTTTAAGTTACCCCAAATAATCGAAGGGGACTTAGACAATCTTGAGGAATAAGGCACATAGCCTCAGCATGGAAGGCACTTTAGGATTTTCCCATTCACTCAAAACTCTTCTCAAACTGAATTTGCTCTGCAGATGTCCCAGCTAATGATAAGTAAGTCATTAGGACCTCTGCGATCAATTTTCATGGGAGCAAAGTCAAAGCTTAAGGGCCCATATGTCACTCAGTGGCAATTGTGAATCATGATGGATCATATTTTCTTATTAAAAAATGATCAGCGACAAAGAGGCAAACTCTAATGAGAATCTACAGCAGGCAGACATTGCATAATGAGGAAATAGTGGCTGCAGTGAACGTCTGCTCCCAGAATTCTGCTGCATCAGTAATATTATTCTCAACACAACACCAAAAAACTTAGGCTTTAACATTTTTACTTAGAACTGGGACTACAAGAAAAATAGACAATCTTCTAAAATACTATTTTGAATAATGAACAACACAAAACCATAGTGCCCTAGCTGTACAAACTCCTATACTGGTTGAGATTTGGACTATGTGACATATTCCTTTTCACTGACAAATTGTGATCCACTGCATGTGCTCAAACAAGAAGTATCATATAGATGTTTTTTGGAAAAAGTTCCACCAACTTAGGGAAAAAAAAAGAAAAACCTGTAGAAAGCCAAGAACATGAATAAGCCCCTTTAGTCCTGTCTGTGATTTAGACCTCAAATGTACAGTGAAAGTAGTCTGAGGCCAATGCCCAAGAAACTAACAAAAATATTAGAATAACAATATGAATCATAAAAAAGCTCTAGCATACTAGCAGTTGAATACATTTGCACTGAAAATGTTTTGGATCTTTCATAATGTTTAATTAAAATGTCTAGGTTGGCATAGGAATTGTTGAAAGTGAAAAGGAAGTTTTCAGAACAACTTTGCTTGATTTATATAATTGTATTTTCCACTGGCCCTTGCAAACCTACAAATAATCTATTTTCTCTCAAAATTTGGCACTGCATGCTTTGAACCTGTCGCATTCCCCGCTTCAAGTGTATAGTAAATAGTGGCTTTCTTTACTGTTTTTGCCATTTGTTACATGCTAAATTTCTGATAATGACAGATGCTATGCAGATGACAAAATGATGTAAAGAATTTTTGAAGTATAAGTTATTAGCTCTATCATTGCCTAACACTTTTTTCCCCACACTCTTTTCCCACTCTCCATGTAGAGCCTTTTCCTTCTCAGAAATATGTATCAGGTACTTGTGCTACAGTATCAAAGAGGTACAGATTTTATTTTACAACTGTGTCAATACCTAATCAAAGAGCACTGCGACAAAATCTTCCTTGCCCCATCAGCCCTCAACTGAAAGCAATATGCACTGGGAAAATGGTTACTGGAAACCATTAACACTAATGGTTCTCTTCTATGAAAATTAATTTGCAATCATCTCTGTGTCTTATTGGAAGATCATTGACTTGCACAGGTGATATAAACAACGATACTTTACCTAGAAATCGTAACTCTAAACTTTGGACACTCCTTTATATAAAGTTCCCTTTTTAACAACTAAGCAACAAAGCAGACCAAAATACAGTTGTTGAGGTTAAGTACTTGCACGCTGAATTTTTGACAGTGGGAAATTTAGCAGACAACCAAAACTCTGTTTAGAACTTACAGTATCCAGGCACTGAAGCAAAAGACACTCAGTTATCATCCAACCAACCTCACTGACACCTAAAACTTACTATGTTCCAATGTTTGGCATGAAAGCCAAAGGGCTGTGGCCTCCCACCCAGCTTCTTCTCCAACCCAGAAACCATGGAGAGAAATACCTAACCTTTGCCTCTGGAACCTGAAGCTTATCTGTGCTATGAAAATTGTTAAAACACACCTCAGACCATATAATCAGCATAAAAAGGATCTGTAACAGTCACTTTGCAACTCAAAACGCAAGTGTAGAATAAAGAAGAGGAAAAGGAGCACTCCTGGTGGAGTGGGTATCTGCAAATGTAGATATCCAGCTTCCTGAGTTAGGAAGCTCTACCCTCTAGGCTCTACTCTAAACACCAGGCTTTTCTGCCATAGGTGGGTGGCTGAACCACTGCTGGCTGTCACACTTTTGCACAGTGATGGCCAGTGGGAAGAGCACAGCACGCTCTGGGTGTTACAACAGGCAGACTAGGTAAGCTCAGAACCTGATCTCTTCATTTCCACAACGGAAAGTTGGGAATGTGAGCTGCTCTTCTCTTTCCCAAACTGCTTTAATGAATGTAATGTAATTTACTACAGTTCAGAAGCCCAAGCTTCAAAGAGAGCAGAGACAAGTCACAGCCAAGCACCCACCCATGATGTAAGTGGAGACAGCTCTGAGAAGCTGATTGCTCTGCCCCTAGAACTTCAAAGCCTTTAACTCTTTGCCTATACTGTGGGAGAGCTAATGCCTTGAGCAGGAGCTCTGCCACACTGCTGGAGCCACTCACCTATTTCAGAACCTCACAACACCTCCACCAGACCTCACACAAAGCAGAAAATCTGCATCGTGTCTTAAGTGCCTGCACTGCTGTGGCTCATTTTGGTCCTGGGTACCTGCAGCACCCCATGCGTGTTGTAAGCACTGGGGGACAGTGCAACCTTTGTGTCGTGTGGTACATTGACAAGGATGTATGTACCTGTTACAGAATTGCAAGTACTTGTAGTTCCTTTCAAGCAGAAGGAAAACTACATTCTATTATTCTGACTATGCTTTAGGAATGGCAAAGGACCTCAGAAATTATGTGGTGATACAGACAGCAAGCAGTGGAAGTGGAAAAATTGAGTGCAGAAAGAATTAACCTGTTCAGCTTGGTAAATAATTTTCAGCAAACAATTTATTATACAACATTACCCTACTATTGTGCTTTTGAAAATTTATGACTGAGATTTTGGTCATTATTATAGCTCCTCCTGTGAACTTATTTATCAGTGGTTTGACTCTTTGGCCCTGACAAGCAACTGATTACAATAAGAGCAGTGCTCATCAGTTCTTAAGAGAAATACCACAGTGACTTATATGTCTATTTGACAGCATTGCGTGACCCAGGTTTATCATGGATTATTACCAGCACTATGCTATATATTGTACTTTCCATGCAAATAATTGAGGAACATATTTTGACAGGACTGGGACTGCTGACTTTTAATGAGTATGTAAATCAAGAATTTCTTTTACTGCCTGATATCACCTTCTGGTCATTCCCAGGTTAATTTATTTTTCAGGGTCTGTTTGCAATGCTGGGCTTTTCAGCCAGCAGCAGATCCTGTACAGAGGACTTGGGGTGAGCATTTTCTAGGGCAGCTTCTGGCCTCAGTGCCTGCCAGCCTGCTCCATGCCCCCCTGAGCTAGCAACACAGGCTAGACAAGAGAGCTCTGGCTGTTGCTGCCTCCTCTGATCCACCCTGGTCTCTTCCTTATTTTCTGCCTGCCTCAGCTTCCTTGTATTACTTTATCCTGTGGCAACTCAGTATATCTCACAAGGATAAAGAAAGAAAAATATGACCAAGAACCTCGGGCTTGACACATCTTCTGTCACTGTTCTGATGGAGGTGCAGAGTTTGACTCTCAAACCTGTGACTGTAATTATTTCAGGATTAGATGCTATAATATCTAATAAGCATCCATTGTGCTGCTTTTCTCCTTGTTTTAGCCTGCAATTCCCTTATTTTGACTAGAGTAATTTAATGTGTGGTGGCTGTAAGGCCCAAATATCCTTTCTGTGGTGTACTCAAAATAGTAATGCTCATGTTCTAAGTCACACACATGGACAGTGGCACCTCCACGGCACACAAGCTCAACACAAAAAAAACTCTCTTCACATTCATCATCCAAGGACTTCCATTCACTCCTCTTTTATCTCCAGCCTAAAAATAACTTGCTGTGAGAAATGAGGTTGTGGTGAAATCACTACTAGTCAAAGAGGATTGAACTAACAGACAGGAAAACCTAACACAACCTTTTCCCATTATGCAGGAGAAAAGAAAATGGCAGAAAAAAAAAAGTAGTTGATTTTTTTTTTAATTCCTCTATTTATATGCTCATTCAATTATGCCTTGCCAGACAGTGTACCCCTCTTAATAGTTCCCTCCTTTACATGCAGTTTACATACCTGTGACCTACACAACTTCTGTGTTTTTGCATGCATTGACCTAAACACTCAGAACAATATTTCCATAAATCAGTGTAAGCATTGCTATTAAGATTTAATTGTGCTGCATGTATGTCTGTCACAAAATCACAGGAACTGCCTTAAGGAAAAGGAAAGATAAAAACTTATCTAATCTATATAATGAAATGAGAAGTAATTTTGGCTCAAGTGACAGCAGAGGACAATGCTCTTTCTTTTTCTTATCAGTAAGTCAATGCAGCAGTTCACTAAGGTAGTGTTATGGTGGCTTTTCCTGGCACAGTGTTCTGCTATCCAATCCACACTTATGAGTAATTTTTTATAGTTCTAAATTTCTTATGGCACACATTTCTGCCCCTGCTTTCTGTGCTGATTTAGAAAGAAAAGAACATAAAAAGCTGAATAACTAAATCACTGGGGAAAGGGATGCCAAAGGTGTACAAACTGCTAACTGGGTAGCAGTAATTCATAATGTTATTTATAATTCATTCTTCGGTGTCATGCTCCTCAAGCAATTATAGAATGCCTGCCTCACTATCCATAAAATGCATTTCACATATCTAACAACTAATGACTCGAGTTTCACTCTGGAGCAATACATTTTAGTGGATTAAGCATGGGAGTAAGAGGCAGATGTACCTGATCCCAACTCATTCTCTGCTTTGCTGCATGGCCTTGAGCAAGTCACTAACCTGTGGATAATTATAATATTTGAACACACAGGGGACCTGTACAATTTAATTAGTTAATGTTTGCAAAGCACTCCAAAGATAAAAAATGCTATATGAATGATAATCACGCGCTGTTGTTTCATGGCATTTTGTTCCAAAGTATGTTTGTGTGAACATGTTTAGAAATGTAAAATTTCAGTAAGAGCAAAGTCTGACAACTACCTTGAATTAATTAACAAAGTTAACTTATGTTTAAGAAGACATTTATGTGAATTCAACCCAGACACTAAACTGAAGCTGGGAAACCAAGATCTTTGAAAGTTTCTGTATGCTAGATAAAGGAAGAGACATACAGAAGATATCAATGAACCAGTACATGTTACAGGTAACTTCCACTGCAAGATGATGGTCCTCCAAATAGCCTAAGAGTTGAGTTACTCTTTTTTTTTTTAGCATCCAGACTTCTCTTAGTTTCAGGATTAATCATTAGACCAAACAAAGTTAATGGCAAACACAAACAGGATTTCAGACTTTAACAGAATCAGGACTTCTTAGTTCTTCAAGCTTATTATGCAATTAATTTAAACACTTCTCCCAAATGGAAAATATTATTCCTAGCAATGGTGTGGTAAAAGCTCTAGAATGACCTACTCAACAGTCATGGAAACTTTCACAGAGGAGACAGAAGATACGATTCTGTGTAGACCAAGGTAAAAACACTCTTATTTTCAAATTAGCTTTCTTCAGGGAACAATTGACAATACTCCTATCTCCTGATATACTTCCACTTATGCAGTACAGCCCTTTCAAAGTAAGAAGTGATGCTAATTTCTCTACAGAAGCTTGTTTTGATTTACAGTTGCCATTCACCTAGCCCTTGTTTCTCATGATCATTGGCTGATGGGGAATCTTGTTATTCTGGCAAAAGGCCTTGAGATATACAGCAGAAATTTTTCACACAAAAAAATCCTAGTGCATGCACAGGACATCATCCTTTGATTTTACTGCCCAAAAGTTATTGAACTTTTCTTTTGTCAAATATCATATCTTTTAAAAAAGAGAATGTTTTTAGAATAATATAGGTTTATTGGACTATTGAAACCCCAGGTTCATACTTAGTGCCTAAAGAGCAATTCCCAGTGGTATATAGGTCTTTCAAGTTCTTGAAGTCCTTAATATGGGCTTTAGGCCAATTCATTTTCATATACAAACAGATGTTTCTGAGAATTCAGATTCTGCTGGAAGTAACTTTATAAAATGCCATATAAACACACTGTAGAAGTCAGTACTTCTTCAACAAGCTATCTGAACTACTCGTAGGGAGTGCATACAAGGTAGGAAAAAGCACACCTGTGCTAGTTGCCACAGTTTAAATTTGGACGTTCTAGCTCAGCTTCCTCTCAAGTCACAGACTTCCAGCATGTCCTTAGAAAATAACACGGAAGGGGTTTCCTCATATGTAACTTCAGCACTATAAAGTTTTATCACTCTCCCTAAATCACTTGTCCAGGTTTCTTTACAGCAGCTGGAGAAGACAGATACCTTTTAAAAGGCAGATGATCATAACTGATAACATGACAGGACCTAGAAATACCTCTCCACTAAAGAAATCCAAAATACTTGAGACTAACTTTTAAATAGCTTGCATGGTGAGAGATGAACTTTGCTACAAGGTTCTGTCCAAATCAGACTGTCCAGCAGTGCCCAGAGGTTGCCTAAGGTAGCTGAGACACAGCACACTCTGCCAGCTCAGCAGTGCCCTTGGGTCAGTAGCCAGCATCCAAACCAGCAACACTTTTCACAGCAGAAACCTATTCTTTTCTGCCACAGGATACTTACTTGAGACTGCTGATAAAAAATAAAACAAAACTACAACAGAAACATCCCTGAAATAATGACACAGTGGGGGCACCAACCATAACACAGATGCCTTGCAGGGCTCTATGCCACCACTGTCTTTTGCTTACGTATCTGCACAAATGCCTCTCACTGTTTTTAGCAAGTCTGTTCAGTTTGCAGAACAACTCTGGAGGAGGCCAAGGAGAAGCCTCACCATGTTACAGCCTGTGGGGAGGTCAGAGGCCCACAAACAGTTCTTTCTGAGTGTGTGGTCCAATTTCCCTCCAATTGCAGCAACTATGCAACCTTCTGTTTGAAAGTCTTACTGCAATGGAAAAATGCATCCCAGTCTTGAGTACTCTTCATGAGACAAGTAAAATGGAAATTTATATATTCCCACAATTTCACTTCAAACCAATTAGTGTTCTGCAGTGAAAAAAAAAATCTTTTACTGAAGAATTCTGGATGAGCATTAGCCAATTCTCCATCTGAAAAAGCACCAGTTTCAACACAATCATTGGTTCACAGCGGGCAGATGTACCAGAGAAGAGACAAGCAAAGTTCACACAAGCATGGCTGAAACACCCTCCCTTATGTTTCTTGGAGACTTGGGACAAAGTATTTTGTCTGCAAGTGGAAGAAAAAAATGAGGTGAAAGTTCCCTAAAATGAATAGCACAACAGTAGAAATGACTGCTGCCGAAGCAGAAAAACAAACTATATCAGTGTAGAAAATGAATGGCTGATGGAAATAAAGATAAAAACTTGAAAAGAAATAAAAATAAACCACAGAAGTTGATTTACACTGAAGAACAGGAGGGAGAAAAAAAGAGATCTAGGAAAAAAAATCAGATTTGAAAATAATGTAGTAATTTAAGAGAGTACATTGCTATGGGGGCTATGCTGTCTGTCTGTTGTGGAATTTCTTTTTTGCTAGTGCAGTATCCAAAACTAACTCCTACTGTATTGCAGTAATAGACGCCAGAGAATTTGAAAACAAAGCAAGACAGTCACATTAGCATCAATGTATCAATCACATAAAACAGACAAAGATAACAGGGCCCCTAATCTCATTTTCGTACAAGCACTCTGAGGCACCCAGCTCAGCGCAAAGAGGAATTCATGTTAAAGGTCAGAACAGTCACATACAAATGACAAATCCTACCTCTGTGAATTAACTGCAGATATAACTACCAGTAGACAGGATTTCCTCTCTGAAACTTCTGTCTCTCCCTTACTGCAGAAAAACAATATACTATCTGAAGCATCATCAGTTCATATGCACAGTTCCTCTTTTCCTTGACATTTGAAAGAAAAAATGATTCCATCAAAGGAGTTTCCTTCATACAACAAACACCTAAGGAGAAAATTTCTAGAAAGAGAAATTTCTTTGGATTTTTACCAACATACTGGTCAAAAGTTGATGCTAAAAATCACCCTCTGCCTCTCCTGCTTCTGCCCTCAGCTTCTGCAAGCAGATCTTAAGTTATGCATATTCAGGGAGTGAAAGCTGCATGCTGTAAAATAATGCATTTTACCACACAAGTGTGCAGGAAATAAGGAGATGAATGCTCTGTTCAGGGTTAGCATTATTGTGTACTATGGAAATGGCTCCTGAGGCCATCATGCATCAGCTCTGCACAGGGATGGAAAGGCTGCCAGGCTGAGGGAACAGCATGTTGCCTCTGTGAGGGACCCTAAAAAAGTTCAACTGGTCTTCTAGGGGTTCACCAATACTTGGTTTCATAAAGATTTCTGGAGTGCATCTGAGATTTCGCTCTGAATATATAATGCTATTCTTCCTGTGTAATAAGCATCAGTGGTGTCAGGAATATAGAGGCAAATCTGCTCTTTGTTAGATGTTACATGTCAAAACGAGTTTGTAAAACACGCCACAAAAAGGATGAAATGCTGCTTACAATGCAAAGCCCACTGAAATCTACATAATGCTGCAATATTTATTATCAGCCAGAGCATATTATCTGAGATTAATAAATTATTCTTAGTCTGTGTTTTGTAAGGCATAGCAACTTCCATAAAGCAGCACTGTCACAGGAAGAAATTTCACCGAAGTACCCTGCTTGAAATAATGACTTTATTTATCTGTAACTTTACATTATTGATTGGGTTTGTTGAACTAAAGGAGAACTATGAGCTCATTCCAAAAGAACTACTGAGAAAGAAGTCTGGAAGTTCAGCCAACACAAAGCTTGCAGCAAGAAGGCAATTTCCCTGAGAAAAAATTGTCATACTTGGTCACTTTACAAATATGCAAGCAAATTGCATTCTGTTTGTGTAAGTAAGAACTAATGCCAAACACGTGGCTCTTAGTGTCTCATTGTCACAATTTTTATTCCTAAGAATTTTGTTCCTGTAAGACTACAGTGGACCTGAAATAAAGCAGCAACAAAGGCGGATGCCATCCAGCTCAAGAGAATGTGAAAAGCAAAGCTTTCAAACAGCCATTCCAAACTGTCCTGTGACCCAGCTAGGTAAGCATCATTTCCAAAACAACAAGCTTCAAAATGACTGTACCAAAACAAGAGTTTCTCCCAAAAAAACTGATGAGCTGATCTCCCTGTGGTTAAAGCCTGGCAGACTAAGATGCAAGGGAAGATGTGGGAGCATTCAGTATGATCCTGTCACTTCCAGCTTCTGGTACTGTGGCTCCCCAGTGAGGTGCTGCAGATTGCGTGGCTCACCTGGCACCAGGGATCTGCCGTGCTGACCTGTGTCCCAGGCAGCTTGTGCACTGCCCGTGGGTGATGGAGAGGAACAGCACTCACAGGCTGGACTGTCTCCGGCCCAAATGAGACAGCTCCAATAGGGCAGAGGGATTGCTGCCTGAACCTGCCAAGCACTACCCAGCAGTGTGCAGGGAGTGAGCTAACTGGCTCGGATGCAGATACCCATCCAGGCAAGATGAATCCTGAGCACCACAGACAGCACAGGGAAAGGCAGGAGGCAAGGAAGGGCAAGGTACTGAGGCAATCCCTCACAGCCCTATATACTGTGTGAGGGGCTGTACTGGATCAACCCAAAGGAAATACCCATCACCAGATACTAAAATCCCCAGAGTCTGAGCACCCCTTACTGCTCTTAGAGAATGAGTGTTGGTAGGTAAGTATTTATACATATATATATATTCATTCATTATCCTTATGCAAAATAATTTAAAACTTGCCTGAAAAACAAGCAGGAAATGGTCAGCTGTTGTCTTGCACTTGCTCCCAAGAACCTACAAACTGGTATTGTGTTTAACAAAGACAAGACTGTACAACACCAATTGGTACTGAAGAAAAGGATGCTGCCATTGCTTTGGAAGTACTGTGGTGTACTTCCCAGTCACTCTTTGTAAGAAGCTATTTTTTGGGTGACTATTCACCAGAAAGAGCTTACAAGCTCACTTAGAAAAGAACACTCTCTGTGAGACCGTCATCCAGACTCGAGGGCCAGTCTGCCTCCCTCAGGTACTAAGCTTTGACCTACACTTTACTGACTGCTGAAGAAGTCCTATGCTTGTCCCTATGCTACCCAGTTATTCAGCAGAACAGTAGGTGCCTTTCCATGGCCTCAGAGGAAATTCCTGTCTGCTAAGTTTAGATGCTGAAATTGAGCACACAGGATCTCCCTTTGGAAGGCTTCAGAAGCACTTTCCTCTCTGCAACAAGGTTACGGAGAATGAGAGCTTCTTTTTCAGTGGACTCCTTTGCTAAACATCAAATGTTAAGCTACATATTAGATGCCTAAAATCAAAATAGAGCCTGCCTGTAGGGCACAATATTGCAGACCAAGTAAGAAACAGATTGAGTGCAGTTGGCATGAAGTGCCAACATTCCTTTTCAACTCAGCAGCTGTATGTGTGGTGTCTGAGACCGAGAATGAAGTAAAGATGACAAATTGCAGATCACAGCCAAATTAGATTTTCCTAATGGGGTTTTTGAAATAAACTAACAGATTACTGTTTAAATAAAACCTGTAACAAGAACAAGTTGATGTTATATTATTAAATTTCTTAATTTAATTTTTAAGCTCCAGAGCCAGTCAAGTAATACTCAACGTATTTACCTTCACAAACTGTGGAATGCATCGTACAAAAGCTAAAAAAGCTTCCAGTTGTTTGACCAATTCTCTAAGTGTTCAAGCAATATCCATCACAGAGATCAGTATCTGCCTGCCAGTCATATATTAAAATTACTTGCTAGTGCTCCATACTTCCTTTTTTCAGTAATTAGACAGTGCAAAATCATTTAGTGCAAAACCATGACGTATTGTTTTATTTTTCTGGCTTACTATGTGTGCTATAAATTGAGAAAAAAAAACTTAGCACTTCAGGACCTGGTGTTGTGACTAGAAAATGCAAAATACATATGGGACCTGTCTATCAAGCAATAGCCTCACTGACAAAGAAATCTTCCCGTCCTTCATCACTGTTAGAAAGGGAGCCTGTTAGTCACAGAACCAACACCTTGCCTTCCTTGCCCACAAACACCTCTCTCTCTGCTTAAGGAGAATATCAGTTGAGATTCACGGTGCTTGGCTGTAAGATGAAGTAGTACATGTCTGGTGAAAATGTAAAAAAAAAAAAAAAANAAAACAAAAAAACCCCACCCAAATATAGTCCCTCCCCAAACCTGGTTTAGAAATGTCAGGTGTTTCAGCTGTTGATGTCCAGGAAAACAAAGCAAAATGTTTTTAGATACCATATGAAGACACTAAAAATGCATCTATAGTAATTTATACAATAGCAATGTCTAATGGCCTTTATTATATACATTTTTTATTTAATAATGTCCAGAATGCCCGTATTTTGAACCTCTCAGATAAAGTAACGTGTTTTGTGGGTCTAGCACAGGCTTCAGTGCCTGAAGGCTCTAGTTCTATTTCCAGCTCTGCTTCAGACCTACAGGGTGACCTTTATGCATAACCTCATTTTCCTCACCTATAAAATGGGGATATTAATACTTATTTACCTCACAGTTGGTTCCCTTCCAGCTGCTACGGTGACTGAACAAGCTCATGCATCTACAGAATTGCTAATGTTCATGATAAACTGTTTCTTTTTTTTTTCAAACAAGCAGTGCAGGCACTAAATTAAGAAATTATTTGTCGATCCAGTTAGCAAAAGTACACAGAAAAATAACAGCAATGTAAAAACTGTTTGAAGTCCCTCAGTAATTTCCTTCCAATGACACTGTCCTCCAGGAGAAATGTTGCTAGTTCCTATCTAACAGCAACTAGAATCAAATTCCTGATGCTGTTTTCAGCTGAGGAAAAAATACGTGTTTTTTGAGTGGTAATCTAACCTGGTCTCTTTATGGAGAGGATATAAAACCACTGCAAGCTTTCCAAGTATATTAAGAGGAAGAAACAATTTCAATTTGAAACTCAACCTAATAATGAGGGCAGAGAGACAGAAAGGAAAAGAGCATGAGAGAGACAAGAGATACAGTCATCTCTTCCAAAAGGGAATAAAGCTCCAAGGAAAAGGTGCTGGCAGGGAGGACAGCCCTGCAGCACTGGTGCCTCTGCCAGCCCAGCCTGGGAACACCTCAGCAACACTCATCTTGTCTGGGAACGTGATACTTACTCTTGTACTGCTCTGGCTATGGAGAGCGCTGTAGATCCAGTTTCATTAACGCTATCTAAGGTCACATTTGGCAGGTCGTCATCATCACTGTCACTTTTAATTTGTCTGGGAGATAGGCCTCGGGGGTCCATTTGTGCTGGAAAGAGACATATAATGGATTAATACGAGTGTGCTGAAATTAATCTTGTCCCAGAACAACATCAGGGCGCATAACACATCTGCCTGCCCTGCCTGGAGAGCACTGCTTGTGCTGAGCTTCCCAGATCAGCTCATAGGTGGGCAAGGCCACTCAGTGGTTTCACAGGATGTGAGCACCTCCAGGGACATGCAGGTCTGTGAATTAGAGGCTACACCAATGCACTCAGCAGTACCAAAATATAACTGCACATACCACAACCAACAAAAACCCAGTTTACCCTCAAGTAGTGTATGCTGCTTGACTTCAGAAAGCAAAGGGAAAGGTTTACATCTGCTTTGTGCAACACAGAACACTCAAGAGTGTATTTGACAGCAAAATTTCAGGAGCAATCTCGGATTCTCAGTGTTCATCGTGAACATCACGATGGAGCCCATGTCACTACACTCAATTAAAATTTAGGCATCTAAAACCCCAATTGTGCTGATTTCTGACACAATTCAACACCACTGTCAGCCTCTCAAGGACCCCTCACTTCACACTATGTGCAACCCCACACAGGCAACCAATGTCGAGGTGACCAGTGTCAACGGGGCTAAGAAATTTTTTTGAAAAGTCACCCAGTTTCAGTTCTTATAAATATCTGAAGATAGGAATTGCAGGATTGTTTGACCTATCCACAGCTTACAGTATAACCATACTGCATGGCAATGGAGTAAGTGCCCAGGTGCTGGCAGCGACAGCTGCAGTGACTTGTATGAAGAGCAGCCAGGGCTGCCCTGTGCCAGACACAGAGACACAGACAGTTCTCTTGGCTCCAGATGACCCACTCCTGGGCACAGCTGACCCATGCAGACAGTGGGGGTGTCTCAGGGAAAACAGGTTTAAGCAAAGGCAAAATAACCGGCCAAGACAGGAGTGAGGGAAAAAAGTGTGAGAAACACTTTACACTGGGCAGGGGGCAGAGCATGGGAATAGGCTGCACGGGGAGATTGTGGAGTCTCCCTCTCTGGATACATTCAAAACCCACCTGGATGTGTTCCTGTGTAACTTGCTCTAGGTGACCCTGGCTTGTCAGGGGTGTTGGACTGGTTCATCTCCAGAAGTCCCTTCCAATATTAACAGTTAACAACTCTGCAGATACCAATGTAAAAGGAGATGCTGGGGAGAAGGCTCTTCATAATGGGGCAGGTCCCTGGAGGAAACTGTCTTGATGGGAGCTGCTATCTGCAGGGAACCCATAGCAGAGCAAGGAAACAGTGTGAGGGGAGAGAGCAGCAGAGAGGAACAATTATGGACTAACCCCAGCCCTCAGTCCCCATCCCCCTGAGATGGGGGAGGGAGAAGAGCGGGGAATCTAGGGGCAGAGCCCTGGAAAAGGGGGTTGGGGATGGTGGGTCTCACCATCCTATTCTACTTCTCATTAGCAATAAATTACTTTTCCCCACACTGAGTCCTATTTGCCTGTAAAGATAATTGGTAAGTGATCTCCTTGCCTTTATCTCGAGCCTTGAGCTCTTGCACCCTTGTACCTTAACTGTGGAGGAGGAGGAGGAGGAGTGAGAGCAGCTGGGTGTGCACCTGACAGCCACCAGAGCTAGCTTTTCTGTCAAAGAGAAACAGGAAAGGAGAGAAGAAGAGAAAGGCAGGTGAGCTGCCTTCCCTCTTATGCTGGTTGCTGCCTTTCAAAGGGGAAGAAAGCACAACTTGGCAGGACAGGGGGAGGGAACCAAGAGATGGGCATAGAGGGGAAACAGGAGGCAGAACTGTGACTTGGAATAGTGCTGAGAGGAACTGGGGATGGCTCGTGACATAGACAAACTTCAGAGGTGATGTGGAGAAAGAGACATTTCTCCTTACTCATGAAATACCACATTGGATCAGTAAGTGCTGAGAGACACCAAAAGCAGCTAGAGAAGAGAGCAAAGCCGGACAGAAGTCTGACCCTGCAAGGGAGGCATAGGAAGGGGAAAGGCAAGATTTGTGTAAGAATGTGTTTATTTTGTCTGCTCTGGTGATACAGGGGAATTCATGGTTATTTATCTGAAGAGCTAACTATTGCAGTTTGTTAGCTTGTGCTCTCCTGTATTGCAGTGTCAGAGACAGGACACTTTCTTCTGGGTCTTGCAACATGATTTTTGATAGAGGTATTCATTCCTACTCAACTCTGGCTAACCATAGACCTGGCCATGGCCAATAGGTATCACTAGCTCCCTTCAGAGATCATGAACAGTTCAGTGGGCCTAGAGCTAAGGAGCACCTCCAAAAGTCATAGCTAAATCTGACATTATGTCATCTTTCTTGTGTTACAGTGTTTCCTGACTCTACAAAACGGACTGAGTTACAATGAAAAACCGGATGGCTGCAGATACTTCAGGAGCTGTGCAGCCATAACAGTAGGGCTGATGAATAGCTGAACTCTTGAAAAGAAAGCACTCCACAAATGAGTTATGAATCCAGGGAAAGTCAGTCTTAAATTTTAATTTATGTCTTAGCTGCAAACCACCTGTGAGTAAAAGAACGCTGATTATAAACTAACCTTCAGCTGAGGTTTTTATGTTACAGAATTTTTTAAGGAAGATTCTGTTAAACACGATCAGTAAGCAGATGGAACAACCCCTTCTGGAACCACAGTGCATTTACAGTTGTACATTACTACTGCTGTCACCTTTCTACAGGCACAGGTCAGGTGCCTCAGTAATGCTGGCTGTGTTTGAATTGCTTATTATTTCATCATGTATGGTAAACACCTTTTGTTTTTCAAAGCAAAGGTTGTTGACAGTGAACCATGACCTACATGAGACAAACACAACAACTTAGAAATTGTTAAAAACATTTAATTGTTTTAGGCAGAATGAGCACCATTCTGACTGTGCTTCTTAAAATCACAACTTAAACATGATGATATTCAATGTGTAACCTAAACCTGAACACTAGGCTTAACCTAGTATTTTATTTAAAAGCAACAGAACCAACTATCTAGTCAGCCGATTTAGAAAACTATTTGGAAAGAAGCACTACTTCTGCCTTGCTCTCTAATACTCCTCCTTAAAAGAATGAGATTATTCATTATTCATTATTTCATAAATTCTCCAGATTTTCATAGAATCATAGAAAGGCTTAGGTCTGTAGGGACCTTAAAGATGATCTAGTTCCAGCCCCCCGACCATGGGCAGGGATGCCATCCACTAGACACTAGTTGCTCAGAGCCCCACCCAACCCGACCTTGAACATTTCCAGGGATGGGGCATCCACAACTTCTCTGGGCAACCTGTTCTAGTGCCTTACTACTGCTGAGAAAAGCTCTTTTTTTCCCCCCTTAAAATGAATCTCATTACCAAAAGTTATGATTGTATCTGCCCAATATTTAAACATGCTGCAGGTGATACATTCGTGAAAGCTGGTTATTTACCCACAGAATTAAAAATTGTAACAAAAAACTATGTATGTTAGCTGAGGTTTAATCTGACTTGCACTACAGCAGAGGTTTTATGTAGCTAGCTCAGAAGCTAAAGCTAACTTGAAATGACAAAAGTTGTTACATAACTTCGTCTGTAATACAGTTCTTATATGTGAATTCTGATCACTTAAGCATGAATATACCTACATAAAAAGAGATGGTATAAAAGTATATGAACAATCTTAGTTACTTTCATTCTTTTTAAGACATGTTGTTTCATTTTTACTGCTGATTGCTTGCCCATAAGATATTATTGAGACTCCTATGATATTTGGCATTGATTTTATATTACTACAGGAATGTGCCAGGATGAAAGCTCTCAGTTAGCTTCTCCTTGTTTCTGCTCAGTAAGTCCTACTCTGTACACTTCTGGCACAGACACGAAGGTTGCACTAATAGGGTTGTTGTACTTTTTTTACGCAGGGACAATTTACTGAACCCAGTGGGTACAGTTTGCCCCATCAGACACCAGTGTTCGAGCACATCATGAGGTGCTGCCACAGATAAGTATGGAGAAGACAAAAGGTGAGGAATGGGTAACTTCAAAGGGGAGTAGTTCAAGCACTGTTACATATTTGCAGAAAACCTAACTAAAGATTGTAAGTAAATAAAACAACGTTCCAGGGATTATTCCCTAACTTTTTATGTCAGCCCACATATACATCCTTTTTTGTCTCTCTCTTTGTTTTTCACTTCTTTCCAGCTTGCACACTTGGGTGGCTGAGGCACTGGGGAGCTGAGGTGACTGATCAGGAAACTGAGCTTTGCTGCTGCCAGCTGATGTAAACTGCCCTGTTTTCTCATCAGCACGGCTGCAGCTGCTAGGGGAAAACAGCCTTTAAAGCTACTCTCCTCCCTGAAATGAGCCATGTGAATAACCAACTGGCCAAAAGCCTAACAGATATCTCCTCCTCACCACTCTGCAGCGTGCAAACTGCAGCACAGGACTGTTACACATAAGAGTTCATGACTCCTACTTATGTCAACAGCTTTGACTTTCTCCTGGACATCTAAGAACAACTGTCCAACTCCTGGCACCAAGATTTATAAATACCAGCCTCAGTTCATAAGCACCGAATTAGAAGTAATTACTGGCCTAATGAACATCAAACAGGAGAGGACGAAGAGATGCAGGCAAGAGATAGTTCAGCAAATGAGATAAAAAAGGTGGAGGACAAGTGAGTAACAGAATGCAAGTGGCAAGCAAGATGGAGGAAAGTCATAAAACATGCCAATGCATTTTAACCTCCCTTCATGCTGTACCTTGCTTTAACAACCAAGCTCTTCCTTGAACTCAGGACCATGGGTCCAGAAGGGATTTGTCTGGGTCACTGAATCAAGTCCTCCCAAACAGAGGCAGACACATTAATTAATAAAGCTAAAGCCCTAAACCTTAACTGGTTTTCTTGCCCTTGCTACACCTCTTGAAAGGTAAGATTTGTCCAACAGAGCTATCGGGTGGTTTTGTAAAGTGTGAATGAGGTTAAGGAAAGGCAAGCAAAAAGAAACCAGTCAGAGACTGCTGCTTTCATGGAACAAAGGTGCCATTGAATGAGTGCACAGGAGCTACAGAAGCAAGCTGTTAGCTCTCCATGCTGAATAGACTGGTGAGCCAGGGGAGTTAAGCACGCCTGCAAGTGCTGAAGGCTGCAAGCAGCCATGTTGCTTCACATCCTTGTTAGCCTCAAGAAACAAAGATCCTTTTTTTTGCTACAGAAAATAGAGTGAATTGCTCATGATGCACACAAATACGTGCAATCACTTCTCAATGCCCCTTTGCCAAACTGTACCAAAAAGGAGTTTCCCTCTGGGCACTATGAGTAAATTCACTTCCTGCACTTGTTTGAAGGGAAGATGTGGAAATGGATGCCTGGTAAGGCACATACCAGCCAGTAAATACTACACAACTTAAGTCTATCATCATTAATATTCTATCTGCCAGCTGTCAGTTGCCAGTAGGAAAAAGCCTGATCTGGATCAGATATAAGCTTGCTTCTATTTCTGTCAAACTGAACAGTTCGGGGCTTTAAAATTTATTCTGGCTGTGGGGTCAGACAATACCCGATCCTGCTTCTGAGGACAAAATTGCCTGTTCTACAATGCTGGAAGAGATTTAAACTTGCATAGGAGCTTTTTAATGAGCACCGCATGAATTTGTGCTTTCTGGCACACAGCTGCATTGGTTTTGACATGGTACGGGATTAGCCATGTCACGGCAGCACAATCTCTGGGAAGGATCCAGCTTGTCGGTTGCTAAGGGTAGATGAACCCTTGGAACAAGATCAAGCCTCCACCTCCCCAGGGGAATAACCTCAGCACACAGCCACACCATCAGGGGACTTTTATTCTTCTTCATTCTCTAAACTGGTGCTCCTGCCCACATTCTGGAAACTCTTGGGAAGGAAGGGATCGTGGACTTAAATCTCTCCAGGCTGACAAGAGCCCAGCACCCCTCCTCCCACATGTGCTGCTGACACTAGGATAGTAGGTAAATTTTCTCCCCATCTGTCGCATTTGGGCTTCAGCCAGCTACGTCCTAACATCTTTGCTTCTCTTCAGTGATTGATCAGGGATACACACCTCAAGTGCTCTGATCTGCTCAGACAAAGCTAAGCACTGTCAGAAGCCCTGCATCTGGATGCCTGCAGGTGCCATGGAAAGGGCTGTACACCACAACACTGCTGTCACCACTGGCACTTCTCAGTTACTGCAACCTGATTTACTTTCCCCAGTCAAATTTCCTGTGAGTGAAAGGGATGAAAACTCATCTTCTCATTAGGCTCATGAAAATCAACTAGAAATAATTTTATGTCTACATCCTATCTTTGATTTAAAGGCAAATATGAACCCCTTGGGCTAAAGATGAATGAAATATTTAAGAGCAGGAGAAAACTAAGTAACCATTAGGAGTTTTGCCTCAATTTATAGCTAAACCACACAGTAATTAACTGATGTTGAAATGGCTCTGTGAGATGATGCTTGCTGATGTGAAAGCAGAGAGAAAATTTCAGCATCCTGAAATACCTCTGTCTCACTTCAGCTTAAAAACCTCAGTGTTCTGCATTTACTTAACTTCTCAGCTATAACTTTGTAAACCTACCCACATGTAGGTCTGCCAACATACCCCGCTACAGTAAGAATCTCTCTTAAAATAATTTAAAAATCTGTTCCTGCTCTTTGAAAGGATCTCCAAATTCAGAGCTTGTTTGCTTTTGTTTCACATTTTTAACTCCCCACCCTGCTTTCTCTGAAGGACGCCTTATCAACCTGCTAATCAAAATGACTGTTCATGATGTGATTTCTAACCAGTCCTGCCATTCACCCACTAGGACTTGCCTGTCAGAAGCAGGGTTACACAGCTCTGCAGTGGACAGTGACACCAAGACCTGTTCTAGCTGAGACAACAGCCTGGATGGTGAGGAGGCCTCTCCAGTTTTGCCAGTTCTCATCCACACTTGGGTGATGCATTTGGTCTTGGAAACACAGTCACATATTTTTATTGTGATGACGTTTAAATGAAGCAGAAACATGGGGTGCCTCAAGGCAGAAAGGATCACCTTTGCTGTTTCCAATAAACTTCTCTCCAGTTGATTTCAGTCCCTGTTGGCATACAACAGGTTAAAGGTTGTTTCCAGCTGCAAGCATTGCTGCTTTGCACTTACTTTCATTAGGAATGGAAAACCAAATTCTACCTCACATGTCAAAATTAACACTTACAAGAATCTCATTAGGACTGCTGTTACAAAGCAGTTACAGTCTGTCCCTGTGTCTGCAGAGCATGAAGGACTGAAGTAACAGACATTTGCTGTCAAACTCCTAGAAGGAGGGAAATGGAAAATATGGCTAAGAAAACTGTATGGCACTCACGTTTTAGCACAACGCACAATTAATCTGCCAGCATCAGAAACACTGCAGTTATGAATACTGCAGTATCTAAACCATAACTCTGGACTCTTAATTTTGGCATACAGCATACTTCAGAATCTGAAATACTTTAAGAAAGCTGCTGCCAAGAACAAGTCTTCTGCTCTTTTTCAAAAAGAAACTGTCTCAAATATTTCTGATAATAAATGCATCTGGGCAGATCAAACACCAAGCAGAGGGAAAAAACTAATCTCCATTCTTCTTGGTTACTCTTACAAAACACATTTTACAACTGTGGAAGTGCAGCTTCACACCACAGTTTGATGTCTGAAACAAATGAACATCCTCCTTCTTGGCAATTTTTTTAGAGAACAGGACACCAGCATGGACTTGGTGAGCAGAAGAGCATCAAAAGATTGTAAAAGATATCACAATGCATTTTTAACGGTGGAAGCAACACTTTCAGATGCAAATGTACAGGAGCTACTTAGCATTATGACCGCAGAGACTGTGTTGTACTCAGGTTTATTTAATGTGCCTTTACAGACCTACCAAGTGCATGTGCATGATTCTATTCACTATTTCCTTCTCCTAAGCTGTATAAAGCACATATACAGAATTTTTCTTCCTATTTAAAGTCCATTATAAATGCTTTATGCATGGAAAAATGCTCTGAGTGCACCTATCAGATTTTTGATCAAAACAGCTTGATGCCTGGTAGGGGCAGCAGAATTGGTCGATTTATTTCATAAAACTTTATGTACAAAGCAGCAGTATCCATGAATGTAATGGCCAGAATATAGAGTCTACAGGGGTAATTTTTATTACAATTTATAGCAAGATTACCCACACTCCACAGTTTTCAGATTTTATTAAGATTTTATGGGACTATATGGCTTGAGCAGTTAACTGCACCTAGCATGGTTATGGTTCACAGAGAATGGGAACTGGCACTGAATGCACAGTATAACTAATCTAGCAGAGAATATTAATTGCTATGATCCAATCAAAGGCAATATTTAAAATAATTTCAACAGATTTTCCATAAACCCGTAAAAGAATAGCTATATGGAGAAATACAGAGGTAAGAGGGATTGCATGGATGCAATATAAGCACATACTTAAGCATCTCTTTCATTGGTTGTATCCATAAACATACAAATCAATTTTTTAAACAATGAATTTTTCTCTTTTTAAGCTATTTCAATGCCAGGAGACCTCATCTACACAAAAAAAGAAACTACTAAGACTACTGAGATTTGTATTTCGCTGAGCATCCAGTATACAAATACTCTATCATCAAAAGTAAACAAGGAAAATAAGGACAGAATATATTTAATATTAAATAAAATACTGCGAAACTACTACACAATGGTAGCAGACTGGAACTTAGACACTGCAACAGGTCGGAGATATTTTAGAAATCGGGAAGCTTCCAGCAGGTTGGTCCAAGGTACAGTAAAACCCAAGGCAGAGATAAAATAAATGAGAAGTTTTAGGCATGTGTTTCTGCTGGATCCAAATTCATGGGATAAAAGCAAGCAGATCAAAGCTCAGCCCTGGTGAGAATACAGAACTGAAGGGCCAGAGGCATTCTTGGCATGGAAGACAAGGAACTAACAGCTTCCTAAAGGTGCAGGGACTCAGGATATGTCAGAATATATTTACTCATCCTGCTTATGCTGGCTTCTCAAATCAAGCTGGAATATGCATCTACCTAATTCCCTTCCTCAAATCCCTCCTAGTTGAAAATGAACAATGAACATCAACATGAACAAATCATATTGATGAATCTTAAAAGTGCATTTGCTTCTATAGTGGAAAAACCTAAGTACATCACTAGTAAATCATGAGAAGTAGTACTTTTCTGGAAATTTAAGTAGAAGACTGTTTAGGGAAGTCCCTACAGTTAACCAAATCCATTTTGTCTTAAATCAACCTCCTCGGTTTCAAATACCACAGCGTATCTTACAGCCTGTGTTTTAACTCTCCATTCTGGCAAAAACTACTGTTTACTCTAGTTCTTAAATAATGTGCACCATCTTTGAGCACAGGTCCCACCCTGAACACAAGTCTGTCCTCTACCTTGCTTCTCCTCCCGGCCAGCCATTGCCAACCTGTTCCTGCTTTCTCAGTTCCACCAGCATTTCTTCCAGCTGAACCAATCAAACGGGGGGGAGAGATTCACCATTCTGGGGCACGGGATATGGACAGGCTGGAATATGCACAGCCACAAAAGATTTTTGTGCATAACAACAAAATAATTGTAGCTATAGAAACTCTCAGCCTCAATGCAATTCAAATCCAGAATAACCGTCTACTAAAACGCAAAAAAGGATAATCACTCCACATGAAACAAAAAAGGCAAGGCTACTTGTTTCAATTAGAAGTCTCTTCTGTAGCATAATTTATACAAACAGACACTGTAATCTGACCTTTAAACATATGGAACAGTTCTCTTAATTTCTATCTTTGTACTACAAATTGCATTTACTTTTGCAGAATAAACTTTGCAGAAGGCAGAAACAACAGGCTGTACTTAAAACAGCAAGGGCAGTGGATAACGTAATCTAATGGTACTGCCTTGTTTAAATCACAAAAAGTCTGCAGCAAAAGCTATTCTATTTACTACTTATTAATATATCCACAGTGAGGAACATGGCATGTGCAAACTGCAAAAAGACAAAACCTGTGTATTTTTGCCAGGTCTGTACACAGATATAACATAAAAGTAGTCCAAGTCCATGTCAATACAGTAGACAAAGTTCAGCTGGCAAATTTAAATTTATAATGTTCTGACTGCTGAATTTTGCAAGTGTTTGTGTCTTCTGTAAACATAAAAAAGCACAGGAATGAGAATCCACAAATGTGATTGCAAAACCCCAGAAATATCGAAGTTGCATCAGCCCTTTGTGCACCATTATCAGGAATGAGCTTCTAAAAGGCTCTTCAATGATTGCAGTAACTCCTTCTGAACTACAGAAAACAATTTTTAAGGATAGTGTATTTGGGAAAATCTGCTTTTAGAGGGACATGATTTACCAGTAGTATTCAAGGATATCTGCTGAAAGCAAAGAACCATGATCCAAACCAAGTGTGAGGTTCATGTCATTAAAAACACTGAGGTTCTACTGTTTTACAGAAAAAAAAAAAAAAAAAAAAAAAAGGGAATAAATTCTTCAACATAGAAAATGCTACATTTTTTTCTCTATGCTCAGTCTCAGGAAGAGTGGAACAGTTTTTCTTCTTTAAAATTTCCTCTTAAAGGAAGAAAAAAAAGAGAAAACCCAGCAATAATTTGAGGCAGACATGCAATACGGAAAATGTTCCTCTCAATGGTTAACATATAGACAGACTTGGAGCAACAAAAGACAGGGCTTTAAGGGAAACCATCAGGCAGTCTTATTTATAGGTGCTGCTACCTGCTGGGCCTCTAATTAAACTTTTAGCAATGCTCACCATTACTAAACAGGGACAAAACAAAAGGAAACTGATTTTCTGGGACAATAATACTATTTCATGGAATATTTTAATGTACAATAATGTCTAGTCACCACCACCTCACAGAAAAAAAACTTGCAAGCATTATTTCAGACAGTGACAAGAGCAGTGAAGGAAGTGAACTTTGTCATGCTGCAGGGGTGGCAGAGGGCACACCTCGGCCATGCAGTGTCCATGAGGACTTGTGCCTGGCTCCTTTCCCCTCTGTGCCCAACAGTCCTAACGCATTACTCTGCTTTGTGTGCATGAAATAATGAGAGGAGAAGGTTGTAGGGGGCAACTTGCACAGCTAGGCTGGTGCTTGGGTGCTGCAGGGACCACATCAAGGGAGATCCACTTCTGGGTAATCTGCCTTGAGTGCATCCTCCCTGATGGGTGCACGGTCAGCAGGGGAGTCTGCACGTAACTGTGTGTGTGTTCATAGCTCAGCGTTGTGCTGTCAGCAACTTTTAGGAATTTACCAAAATTTGTAAATGGTAAGTGCTGTATTAGCGACACCGAAAATAGTGTTTGATAATTATCTTCTAATTAAGCATTGTTAATAACTTCCTAAAAATGCACCAATCCTGAGTTTAATTTAGGCTAGGTTTTTATCCTGCAAAAGCACATCACTCTGACATAAGGGTGCTTTTGCAACATGACAGCCTTGTCTCCCACTGCCCCCCTTGGGGTGTAGCACATGGCACAGGACCTGACAGGATGCTGCTGGTACCTCGTATATACAAGGGCTACGTGTCTTCAAAACATAAAGGAACCTTTCAAACAAACAAACAAACAAACAAACAAAAAAAAAGGAGTTAGGAGGGAAGGGAGAGGAGGCAGGATAGACAGCAGAAATAAGAAATAAATATCAAATTGTGAGGCAGTAAAGGAGATCTGAGACTCTTCTGAAGGATGGTGAGACAAAGAACGCCATGATGAATGACACCATGGAGAAGGAGGCACAGAGGTGGAGGAGGAGATGGCAGTCTTGGTTAGAAATATTAACAGAAAAGGAGGGGAAGATGAAGCAGAGATGCTGAAAGTGGCACTCAGTAATCAGCAAGATGGGAAGGACTAGAAAAAAATAGAAAAAGAAGGGGAAACGGAAGACAAGGTAGCCATTCCTTGTGCCAGAGGGAAGAGAGAATTCAAACAGAACATGAAGAAAGAACTATTTGCTTGAACTGCCTAAAAAAGCAGCGAGCAGGAGAGTTTTGTCTGAGAGAGTGAAAGAGAGAAAGGAGGACTGGGGAGCATCAGGGGAAGCAGAAAGCCACCTGAGCAAAACACCTGGGGACAGTATTAGAGGGATACTGACAGCCTGAGAAGATTTTGCAAAAAATCTAAAATTTAAATGGTTCTAGTCAAAATTGGAAGGAAGAAGAAAATTCAGCATGAGAAAAATAAAATTGGGAATAACAAGGAAAAAGCTTTTCTCCACGCCCTGTTTCTTGCATTTTTCCCCCTCAGCACCCGAAACCCTGAAAAACAGGAGAGGTCTGAACTCAGGTCTGATGTAATTTTCATTAATTTTCACATTAAAAGTATCTCTTTTCAGGAAAGTGCCTTAGTCTCAATTGTGTGAAAAGGGCTTAGATAAAGGTTAATGTAAAACCTAACTTCAAGTGCTTCCCAACTGGCACTCTTGGATCATCAACATGATCTCTGAATTAGCACCAATGCAGGAATAAAACTGGGATTATGCTGCTGATGCTTTCTGTGAAACAACTGTTTCAGTATGCATATTTTTCTGTTTCTGAAAATTATCAGCGTTCATGTAGGAGTTGAAAGGTGTGAGTCTAAATGACTCCAAACCTGCATTTGTCCATCAGCTGGCAGAGGCTTAGGAACTAATTAAATTTGACTACAATGTCCTGTTAGGATCTGTGTACATTTATGTTTTATTATCAGCACAAGAGCTGATCATTGAAGGGGATTTAGTCTGCACAAATATGAAAATCATTTAACTGGTTAATTTGTGCGATATCACTGCATTTAATTGTTTATATTGTTTGGCATTAAAGAATGAAAAACACTCCAGCAAAAGCTGATAAAAGATTACTACCTAGAGTGGATTGCTGCCCAATTTACTTCTATTGTATTTATTCAAATTAACCTGAACTTTTAAACCAAAAGAATTAGCGACAACAAAACAGAGTACAACTCGTGAGGAAAAAAAATTAATAAATTGAAGAACTGCTAATCCCTTCTTTTTCTTTAACTGTGCATTAATAGATGATGCAGGGGTTAATGGCTAATGACTTTTGCCAATTAGAGCACAAAGGCCATATTGTCAGGGCAGGTCAGAATGCATGGAGTTCATGGGCTGAAATCTCTACAGCACATTAAATTCTGGAATTTTGTTGATAAAACTGGGGTAGCAAAGTTCCAGTTTTACAAGATCAGGAGGTGCTGCTTCCTATAGAGGAGACTACTACCACAGCCAACTAGCACCTTTGAAAAGAAAACAAACAGGAAAGTTTTTCAATGAACTCATGGTTAGGTGCACCTTGAAGCTTCAAAATCACAATAAAGACTAAAACTTTCCTTTTTCTATTTGTTTGGGGTTTTTTTTCTTAGGCTACATGGTACAAAGTTCTGGCTTCATTCGTAATTTCTTAACATAAAGGCACAAAGGGCTAAAATTACATCACTGTATGAAGTGTAATAAAACTTAAACCATCATTTTGAAGTTTAAAACTAGACTTAGATCAAGAGTGAGTTCATTTCCTATGTCCAAGCCTATTGAGAGGGTACAGTCCCACTTGGGCAGTGAGGGAAGAGTAGGAGAATCACAGACTAATAGACAACAGGATGCCCCTAAACATCGGAATGCCCCATTGCTGTAGTCCTGCACAATAACACACAGTTGCCAGTTTATCAAAAACAGACAAAAGAGGTGAGAAACAAGTTGTTGAGACCTGCTCACTATGCAATTAAGAACACAAGAGATGTTATAACACTAAATGTCCTGCAGTCTCAAGCCCCAAAGTAAGGTTATCTGTCAATACCCTCCCTTTTTGCCTCAAGCAATACCTCATTTCAGGGGAAAATTACTGTATTTTATTCACCCACATGCAATGAGCCTTGAAATGAGTATCTCATTCCTCTCCTCATATTCCCATCTCTGTCACTAATGCCCCCTTTATAAAACTGTGCTTTCAAAGTTTCTGGTCACATCTGTTTTTTCCTTCCTTCCTCCACCCATCATCTCACCATCTCTAACAAGTTTTTGCTCCCTCAGTAACTGCTGGGTTCTCACTCTTCCTTGCTTTCCAGTTCTCCTTTCTGTGTTCTTTGGACACTTTAAGAATGTATCCGTTCTTCTGACATGTGCCTCTTCCTCCCTTCACACCTCCATGTGCCTCTCAGGTCCTGTGTCTGCAAAACTCATTCCCAACATAAACACTCTGGGTGGCTTCCTTCCTTTCTGCTGTTTAATCTGGAAGAAGAAACCTAATTCGAAGTATTGCACCGCCACTCCTTAAGCTTAACAAAACGTATTTCTTTGCATCTGCAAATGCTCTTTGGTCCACAACCCTTTCCTTCACACATTCCTAGAGCCCGATGATTGCTTTCTCCTTGCTGGGGAACAATCCCTCTGACATTCCTCCCCTTGCTAAATCTGAAACACCTGCTGAGTTTTCCATGTTCATCTGTGATGTTTTATATATTGTCATCAATGTCATACACTGACATTTTTTCTGTTTTCCTACTTCTGCAGCTTCTGGGAAGGACTTATTCCTCTCAGGACAAAACCTGCAGCAAGTTGTCCAAGCATCTAACACCACTGCTAAACTCACTAACTTGAAAGATCATCTGGGATAAGACTTTTTAAAGGTTCCTCCAAAGGAAGTAGTGTATCTTTTCAGCAACAGCAGAGTAAGTATGGAAACTAACAAGTTTATAATTGTTGGCATGTTTTTCTCATACAAGACCAGTTTCAGAGATGCCACAGATGCACAAAACTGGCTCCACCTTACCTTTGACATGGCTTCTCCCATCCTCCAGCAGTGGGACTACTATAGTGTTGTTCATATTCCCAGGTGATCTCACAGCTGTATAGACTACAGGTACCGACTGTACCACCACAGGGATACGGTGCACATGACTCATTTTGTTGGACTGCAAGTTCATGGGACTTGAAGGTGGTACTGGATGGATAATGTGCAAAAACTGCTGACCTCCAACACCAGATGCAGAGGCCACAAGAGGACCTGGAGTTAATACTGACGGTACAGATGCTGCTGAGGAGACTGATGTTATTACTGTGGGGGATGAAGCTGGCCGACTAGAAGAAGAAGAAGTGGAAGTAGAAGAAGGGGAGGAGGCTGATGCTGTCAGCGAAACCGGTGAAGATGAAGCTGCTGTAGGGGACGACCTGGCTTTGTTTATTGACAAGTCCACTGGTTCAGTCTGTGTTTGGAAATGGTCTGTGGATAATGAATCCTCCGTGGGGTCGGCCTTCATGTTGTTTAGTAACAAGGGCACAGCATCCATATCGGGGTAGTTGTGGACGTTTGGAGACTGTTGAGGAAGAACAAAGGGACATAGTTACATGCATGGCTAAAAATGACTTGCACACCCAGTTGCTAATGCGCAGCACACAATCTGATCATGACAGCCAGAGGACTTGTTTCCTTTTCTTTGGTCAGCTCATAATTTTACAGTACAAATTGTGTTAGAAAGCACAGACGTGTTCTGTTTGAACAGAATATTAAAAAGAAAAAAAATTCTACTCCCATTTTTTAGAAAGTGTCAGGATTAGCAGTACAAAATCATCCTGGTTCTTTGCGCTATGCAAAGTCACCAATGACAAAAATTTTAGTATCTTCAGCAGTAGTAACTATTTATATTGACAGAACATTTTTTTCCAACACCTTATTTTAAACCACAGCACTATTCTTTTGTGTCATCATCACTTAGATATGAAGAAAAAATGGTTGCCACCACTCTTTAAACAACTTTCTGCATGCTCAAAGACTGTAATTTCCCCCCACTCATCTATCTTCTTCTAGACTAGGCAGACCTGGCTGCTTCTTTCTGTCATGTGTCTGCTTTAAAAGGACAAGCCTTAGTACTCATCTGCTCTTTACAGTGATTTTTGAAGTTTTGGCTGCAACATTTTTCAGAAGGTGGGGCCTTATACTACCCCCAGTCCTTAAGTTCTGTGTTTGACTTCTGCACTCTGAATGGCCATTGATAATGAACTTATGTCAGTACAGAGCTATGCATCTGTATGATTGTCCTGTCAGAGCAAGCAATGGTTACAGCAATTCATTATTATGAACTAGCTCATTAGATAGTCTTCCCCATCATTATTATTATTATTTTCATACTAATTGAGAACAATTTTCCTGACTTCACAAAATTATTTTATGCTTTTGATTAATTCTTTCAAAGCTGGTTGGACTCATTTTATTCTAGAGTGGTGCCATCTGCTATTTTTATAGTTTTCGCTTATTTCCGTCACCAAAGAGGTTAACAGAATTTTTGAATAATGCTAGACCAAGGACAGATCCCTAGAGAAGTTCATTTGATGTATCTTTCCATTTTGACAGTACACCATTAATAACCAGTCTTTAACAACATTTTTACAAGTAATTTTCACCAGGCAGAGCAAGGATGGAAATGCCCATCGATAACCTGGTCACAAGACAAAACACAGCTCTCAGCTCCTTAGCTAAGGAATTCCATGGCACTGCACTGCAGCAGGGCTTCTCTACAGAGAGGCATTCACACAGTGTAGCACCAAACCCCAACCTCAACACATCTTCAAACCTCACTTGACCCAAAACAATTACTCCCTATACAGACCCAAACAGCTCTAAATGCATTAGCTTCATCTCTTATAGATTATAGCATTTACTAAGTATCTAAAAATATTAAGTCAGAAATATTTAAGCTAGAAATATTTTAATGAATCTACTATCAGTAAACTAACAATCAATCAAGCTGTGAATTCCCTTTGGGGTTTTTATAATCAACTACATTGAGTATTTCCAAGGAAAACCCTCCGTTTTGAGTCAGAGTCAAGCTTCCACAGAAAATGAAATTCTATTGAAAAATAAAAATATTAACACTTACATTGAAAACTGCAGTAATAAGGGCTTAACTGGGTATTATTCCTGGCATGCTGAAAGATGAGATATTCTAGTAGATCTCATCTATTTAGTTGATTTAGATTGGTTCTTGGATTTGACATTTTCCCCCATTTGAAAGCAAGAACATCTCTGGAATATTCTCTTCTTCTATTCTTACACAAATCTGTTTAAAATAAAGAGACCACCATCTAAAATAATGGATGCAACTGGACCCTGAATCCTGCAAAATATCCTTTTCCATAAAGAAAATGGGAAAGTCTGCTAAAAAGAACATGAAGTGAAGAACAGGTTACTTTTCAAAACACATAACTAGCCATGAGTGACAAGGCTATGTAAAGCTCTTCCTCAAGAAGGCAAACCTGCCCGTAATTGCCAGGTGACAAAACCCTAAGACTAAGGATGCCCTTTTCTTTGGCAAATTCAGGATGTGACTGATGTCAGCTGACATTACAAAAGACAGCAGGATCCTTATCAAAACAGGTTTGTACGTCTCATACTTAGGATAGAAATAGTAAACAAGTGCTGTATTTTCTTCTGCTGGTGGTAAACAAAAAGATCTACCCCCAACAACAAGTGATATATAGATGTTTCTCCATGACCTCAGATTTTATCTAAGCTGCCAAAACTCTATTTAATCAGTATGTGAATAAAAACTTTGAGCATTAAATTTATCATTATTTTCTGAAAATTGATGGTATAAGTAAACTTCTCCCAGTTATGACTATTCCAGATTGAGGAACTAAGGGAAGAGCAGAAAGGAAGCCAAAAGGAATGGCTGAATTCTCAAAACACCGTTTCTTAGTATCCCTCACTATTATTATTAAGTAGAAATAACTGTTCATTTTCCTAGACAATAAGTGTTGTTATTAGTTTTACTTAATGGAACTACAACGTTTTCAACTGAGAAGATAATAAAGCTGTAGGTGCGATATTCAGTGTACCTTCAGCCACTCTGTCAGTTCAATTGGAAGAGAAACAAATAGTTCTGTGTTCATTTCTTCTGTCTCTCTAGTTCTGTCTTTCCATTCTCATCTAGTGAACTGGGCTTCTTGTGGTGGTGTGGGCTCAGAGGATTGCTAGTTTGGGCATCTGAAGCAGGCTTTTCCTGTCTGGCTCCCAAAAGCGTCTGTGCTGGTTTTGCAAACTTCATTTTGGTTTTAGGAGTCTAAACTCTGTTGCTGAGCATTTGGCAGCTTTCAGAACACTTAGTGGCTCAGAAAGGGTTCATCCCAAGGTCCCTGTAATTCAGTGGGCTGCCCTGGATGCCAGCCCAGACCATGCAAATACAACATGAAGGGCTACATCTCCACGTGGCTTCCCTCCTCTGACTACTCAGCCCACTGGTACAATGGAGAGGGACAGCTTCAGCCCTGCCACCAGCTGGGACTCAGAAGGAAATCTCAGCAACACATTTGCTGTTGCATCCTTATGCTGTGCACCATCCATTCAAATCCAGGCTGAGCCAGAACTGGAAGGCAGGTAAGGATGGGTCCCTGATAGAAAAGGCTTTTTAATACAGCTGCAGCCTCTATAATCAATGCTTTTGGCCCATGCTTTTTGTGCCTGGCCTTTTAAAGCTGTACACCAGTGTTCTCTGCAGTGCTGTTTCATTAGCTAGTCATTAATAAATACCACCAGGAACATAACACGTGATTTCCCTATTCATAAAGCTCTTTTTTGGCTGAATAAAAAAACATTTCTTACTCCAGGCCATAATGGAAAAACAACCAGTCTACCTCACAACCAGCCACAATACCTGCAGTGAAACATGGTGATGTTGTGGCTGATAACATCCTATCTGCTGGGCAGCCATCCTTTCCTGCACAGTTCATCTTCTTTCCAGCTCCGTGAATTTCACCTCCTCTTAACTAACTTGTGAGGAAATTTTGCAACAGCCCCTTTTGACTCTACTCTTACTCTACTCATGGCAACTCCTCTGTGTATCAGCACTGTCTTCCATCCTAAAGAAGCCATGAAGAGCTTACAGTTTCCACACAGTTGAGGTTAAAACCAGAGAAAAAGCAAAGGTCATTTTGTTGTCAGCAATTCATCCTGACACCTTGCAGCTCACCAGCTTCACAGGGTACTAAGCTAGAGTGAGTCTTAATGCCTTTGTGGACTTCTACTGAGCCCACACAACAGAGTTTACAAACCACCAACAATCAGCTGTCAGCTTTTGAAGTGTCTTCCTTTCTGGCAGCAATCTACCAAGGTCAAACATTTTGTAAGAAAGCCTACCAAAAAAGCTGTCCTTGATGACGGAAACAGAACAGACTAAATTTAGCATTTATAAAATAAGCTAGCTTTGAGGACAGGAAGTTAAAAAATAAATTGCTAAGCATTTAACTCTTCAGTCAAATCACACAAAATCCCTTCTTGGTTTTCATCATGCTGTCCCACCTCATTCTGCTCTGGCAGGAGCAATTTTAGACAAGATGATTTTGTTTTGTCAGTGTTAGAGAAGACTGAGATAAGAAAAATCATACTCTATGTGAAAAGCTACCCACAATTTTAACCACATCATTGCCACTGCAGCACCAAATGCCAAGTCTCAGCAGTGCAGGCATACAGCCTCTCCTGGGCAGGCAGTGCAGAACTTGTGCCCGGCTAGAGCAGCTTTCAGCTCTGGTCATCTCACTGGAGGGTGAAACCTTAATAGCCAGAAATATTGTGCAGAGTTTATAACACTTCACAGTACAATACATTTTAAATTACAAAAGCCATGTGCTCTAGAAGGAGTAATTTTGCTTTTGCATGTAGCACGCAGATGTGCTTACAACTCTAATTCCATGAGATGAGCAGGCAGATTGGGTTTAGAACGTGGTATGCTCACCTTTTGCACACAGTTTGCTTTTAAAATTAAAATGGAGTATTTTCCTTATCTTTCTTGTGATAGGATAGAAAGTCCATGCCCCTGAAACTGCAATTCTGTAGGTGCTGGCCATGGAACATATCTGCCTATGTCAGGTTTTGTCCTGCCCCACCCCAGGTGGGCACTTGTCAAGCAGAAAAAGCTGAAGCTAGCTTGGGTAAGTAGCAGCCTGAGAACTTAAAAAAGCCCTGTGGGTTATGGCTGAAGTACCCAGTGCTTTACTTAGAGTCTTTTTAGGGCTTATTTTGCTAATCTAGGAGTGAATGCTCTTTAAAGTTACAGGAAGAGATGCTTTTCAAAACCCCTTCCCAGCATGAGAAATTACCTTCACAATATTCGCTTCTGCCTGAAAATCTCCACTTTAACCAAAGCAACAAAACACTCTCAGAAAAAGAAGTAATACAACCTCTACTTGAAACACTCTGCTATCCCTGAAAAGATGACACATCCAAGACTCAACTGTGCTCAATTTGAGATGAGGCTATTATTATTAATCTATACACGAAGGGTGCACCAGTACAGTGGTGACAGACAGTTGTATAAAGGCAGAAGCTGAAAACACAGCTGAATACTAACATTGAGCAAAATACTTAAAATTTTGTTTCCACATGCTAAAGCACAAAGTGACCAGGCATTTCTGCCTTTTTGCTCAAGGCTGCTGCTGTAGGCTTTCTCAGGCTCACAGAACTGCACAGCTTGGATGCATTGGAGAAACACAAGAGGTCATGCTGAAGAAGAGGACAAAATGCAAGACAACTGGATCTTTCTGTGCTTTCCTTCTGGAAGTACAAATTAAAATGTGTCTTCCTGCCAGTTTTTAACAAGCAGTTGCTCAGGGTCAAGGTTAAATTTGTGTTCCAGGGAAGAAAAGAGATCCCCAAGATATGGCACTCACAAATAAGGTTGAGTCAGACTTTGTCACAACACCTCCTATTGAAGCTTTTATAAAAAGCAGCAACTAGCGCTTAGAAAGACAGAGGGTAGAGTCCAGGAATTATTAAAATTTTAAAAGACTCAATGAAAATGCATTTAACCAAACTGGAATCGATTCAACAGGAGAGACTGAGAGATACCCACTTTAAAATACTCATGATTCATTTAATGTATCATTATCTCTGCATAACACTTGGAAGTTTGATTTCAAAGTGGATGTTTCCAACCCTCAAGGCCTAAAAATAGTATTGCTATTCTCTTTGTGAGTCTGAAGAGGCAAAAGAAACTCCCCTAGCATATCCTATGAGGCACAGGTGGCCTTATTAGCAGTGTTGCTAAATATGTAGAATCTACAGAAGATGTCCCAAAATGAAATGAGAATTAACTAAAAAATGAGAAGACCAAATGCAAACCAAACATTCATAAATACACAAGCAGAATTTAAGCTCCAAGGCTGTCAACATTATCTTCTAAGTTTTTCTGATCAGTCACACTATGATCCTATTCCACAACTACTTCAACATTAAAAAAATACCATGTGCTGCAACCTTTAGTAACAGTTCAAATTAGCACTGGGGAAACATGCTTCAAAAGGAAAAGAAAGCCCTATGCAAATAGCATTAATTTTTAAACATGTTTAACAAAAATTGCAAATACACCTAATATGAAATGATTTATTTTTATATAACACATTTGCAAAAAACAGAGTAAGCATTAATGCTACACGGCATCCAACTCTCCTGTGCCAAAACTGACAGGTCTACCTGTCTATAACAGCGCAGAAGGAAAAACCAGTGATTACAGATTTCTACACCAAACTAATCAGCCCCTGTACTATCTAGTATGTTAAATGTAAAAAAGATATGTATCTTGAAAATTAAGACAAATTCTCAGTACCTCAAATTCTACATGAGCCTGCTGTAATATTTTTGATAAGCAACAAAACCTACCCCCTTGATCCCTTAATCATAAACACATTCAGAACACTAGGTGTTCAGCTTAGATGTTTTATTTATATCTGAGCACTGTTACTAGAATGTTCTGTCAAAGGAAGAAAGAAACAAATTTATGCTCATTACTGTGACACAACTCTTGAAGAGAAACATGTCTAACAAAGGTGCAGTGTTAGGATTATTACTTGCTTTACCTTAAAAAGAATATTGGTAATTTATCTGTATTCCTTATACTGATCTATTTAAGGTGTGAAAATAATTTCTGAATAAATGACAGCTCCATAAACAATTGTTAAAAGGAAGGTAAAATACCAGGAAAAATATTATATTACCCCAATTCAATTTTGGGATTTAAAAAAAATGTTAGTTTATAAAATTCTAGACAACAAGAATTCATACAATCACCCAGCAGCCCCTCTTCTAACCCTTCCTCCATGTTTTTGGGATTATTTTCTATTTTTTATTTGATTTTATTTTCTATTTTTTATTTGATTTTATTTTGCAATTCTATTTATCCAAAACTTTGAGTTAATAAATTCGAGTTCTTGATGTTGACACTAAAAAATAATAAGAAAAATTCTATTAGACATACATTGTGATTTTAGAGTGAATTTTCTTTTGTCAATCTAGACTAGTTACTTTGTCTGACATGGAACATGTCAGGAACTTTCCACATGTACCTATCAAGCAGGATTGTTGATAGAGAGGTCCATCAAATTATCAGGCTTACTGAAAATAATTTCTATAAAAAGTACTCAGCAGCATTTACATTGCTAGGTGAAAATATTCAAACTATATTGTGGGGTTTTTCAAACTAAGATAAAAGCATTTAATGTGTCCACATAAGCCAACTTACACTCAAAAACAATGAAAGCCTGAATAAAAAATTGCAGCCAACAATTATTTAACTAAGATTTTGATGCAAAGTTTTGATATGCATTTTCTACCCTGCGCATTACTCCAAAATATTCATAAATACATTAGCAAAATGGACTACGAAAAATAATGCATGAAATTATTATTTATACCCTTTAACCTGCAAGCTGTCACCTAGTTCCAGGCAAAACTCAGCCATGGCCAAACCAGCCTTTGAGCTCAACACTCAAAAACTGGTCTTATACTTCCAAGTCATTCCTCCTTGGGCAAGCAATGCCAGATACTGCAAGAGGACTCTGTGCACCTGGTAAATAGAGCTGATGCGGAAAAGGCACAAAAAACTGGGTAGTACTTCTTTTCCATCATTCCTCATTACTCAGCCTTGCTCTGAGGTATGAAGGTCTCCATTAACTGCTTCAGCACCTGTACACCTGCTGGGCACGTCCGTGGTGGGGATGGAGGTGCCATGCCTGAAACTCACATCTAGTGTATTATCCATACTCTGCAACTGAGCTTCTCCATGTCTGTCCTCACTTATCTTTGTTCATCTTCATTTCCACCAGAAGAATTCATTTTCCAAATGAACCTCCTTCTGTTTACTATCCTTCAAGCCGAAGTTTAAATTCATTTTGTTCTTCTGACTTCCCCTCTGAGACTGTACTCAACATCGACATTTCTTCAGTAAAATAAATACATGGCACAGAGATAGGTACAGTTAGGTCTGACTTTTCAGTGGCTTTAAAAAAAAAGGTGTTCACTCCAGAGAGAAAACATTTAAATCAAGTTTTAGTAAAACTAACACTTTCTGCTGTCTGTTCCTCAAACTCATTGTTGGTGCTAGTAAAACAAACCTGGCTGATACTGTTCACTGGTAATGAGGGAGCATGGCCTGAGTTTGTATATCCAAAACCTCTCAACATCCAAGTGTGGGTAGCTCTACTCCAAGCTCATTAAGCTGGGTGAAAGCAGTCTGCCTCATTAACCCCCCTGAAATCCTTGCCTGCTTCTCACTGCTGCCCTTCCTCTGGGAGCAGGCAGCACTGAGGAGGACATGAGCTGACCTCGAGGAAGGAAAAAGAGCCAAATTTATGAAAAGAGCAACACCGGTTAGAAAAAAAAGACCAAAATGCAGAGATTGGGTCTATCTGAAAGGGGAAACTTACATAGTAAGTCTTGGCTGCGAGGACTGGGATATTAGCAGGAAAGGGACTCAGGCTCCAAGGGGTCATGATGTCAAGTGAGTCTGCAAATTAAAGAAATCAGGCACTTTAAATCCTAAGCAAAGCATTAAGTGACCTGATGTCACCTCAGTACAACAAGGAGGCCTAAAGGATGAAGGCGAGGGTGAAAAGGAGATAAAGCTCATCCCTCTGGGGGTGGGGTTGGCTGGAAAGGCTGCAGTGGCTGGCTAAAGGTCAGGCAATGTCCCACTCTGCATGTCTTGAGTTGAGATACAGGATGTGATGATGTGACCAAAAGTATCTATTCTATCACTATCTGTTGTGACCAGGTGGGGCAGTGATCCTTATCTCCAAGTGAGATATTCTGCTAATGGGCCATCCATTGAAAGCAGGTGGGGCACTGTTCTTTATCTTTTCACAACCCAGCCTTCCTCCAGAAAGATATCATCTGCTAATGGCCCATTGAGTCCCACTGATAAAATTACTTCATCCCATTGGAAGTTGCTCCAGCCAGGGGGAAGAGCAAAGCCTTTCCTACCCAGATAAAAACTGAGATTTGGAACACCAAGGTAGCCCTTTTTTCCACTGGCTTCCAGAGGAAAACCAGACTTTTCCACATCACCACTGGACCTTTGGAGGAAAACTGCACCTTCTACTAGAGCACTGCTTCAACTGAACCACATCTGTCACTGCAAGAGGACTGCAGCCACCATTTAATCAGACTGCTACCAACACCCTGCCTGATGGGGTGTCAGGTTGTATTCTAACTCTGCCAGTATTTGGGGTTTGCTCTTTGTAGTACTGTATTTCTATTTTAATTTCCCTAGTAAAGAACTGTTATTCCCAATTCCCATATCTTGCCTGAGAGCCCCTTAATTTCAAAATTATAATAATTTGGAGGGAGGAGGTTTACATTCTCCATTTCAAAGAGAGTCTTCTGCCTTTCTTACGAGACACCTGTCCTCCAAACTAGGACACTGGAGAAGAGGAGGCAGGTCAAGCTTGGAGTGACTACAAAAAAGGGCTTGTGCCCACTAAAGCAAAATGTCCCACTAGTACCTGGAACCTGAACCTGCTGAGGTTCGCCATTCCTCTGCTGACAGCAGATATCCCAGAAACCTGCTGGGGAAACATCCTGTTCCTCTGTGATACTCGTCCACAAAAAATGCAGACAAGAAATGCATATTGCAGTAATGGCCCACTAAGGGTGTGAGCAAAACTAGAGCAGACAGCCTTCCTCCCAACACTGCCTAAAGGCAGACTGCTTCATTGTTTAGGCTCACCAATGTTCTTTTAGCATGGCTTTTGGGAAGATAGAATTGGGATGGCTATTTCTGACTTTTTACCCTTAAAGTGAACAAACACATAAACTATGAACATGTATATTGGGAGAATTAATTGCTAATGCCTCTGGAATGGATTTTGACTCAATTCACTGTCCAGGTACATCATAGTACGTATTGTTACAGAAGAAAAGACAAAGAAAAAAAACCAAGCCTTTTCTGCACACCTGCTCTGAGTCTTTGCATGAAGTTTACAGTTAAAGACTAAGTAGAACAGGATATGGATTATGAGATGGACAACCCACTGACACAACACATGGACCAGCAAACATACACTCCAGTACAGATAATTTAATGCAATACTCTCGAGCTGACCATGAAGATTTCCTTGTTTCAGTTCTTATCCTAGGACAATAATCACTTCCTGAATACTGCAAAATTATTAGTCTTCAGAAATCTCCTTTAGATGTGGATAACATAGACTACACTTCCACTCTACAGAAGGGGATACGTAGGGAAGAATTGCAAGTTTTTCCCACACTAAACTATCACATTTAGAGTTGTAACAGTAGAGCTAAAACATTGCAATACACAATATAAAAATTAAATGTATTCTAACTATGAAACCCTCTTTATATTATTTTGTTCTTTCTGACTTTTAAGGGGATGAATAAAAATAGCACAAACCAAAATATTATAATTCAGAGTACTTCTCTCAAAAGTAAAGCCTGCAATGTGTATCTGTAACAACTTCCATTATTTGAAAAGATTCACATCTGAAATCTGAGACAACTGTACACACTCAATATTTCACTATACTTTTAATCTTAAAACAATAAACATCTCAACAACTGAACTCAAACTGATTATTTTTTAATAGGCAACAGTATTACAGTGATATTATTACCCATCAGAAGAAACTGGATATTTACTTGTTTTTCTCAGAATAGAGTTAATACAAAACTGTGATCACCATGTTATTAATTATGGATGACATCACTCCAAGTTTGTTCTGAAGAACTAATTGCTTTTAAACAGAAGAAACATCAACTTTCAAAGAAAGTGTTTGTAATAGCCACTTCATAACTTTTCATTTCCTAAGCTGAGATCAACTTCAGAATGTATGACTATACCTAAAATTGAATTCTGTTAGAAACAAAACTATTGGGTTTTGACAAGTAATACATATAAAATGTCATATTAGACACCTAAAACTAAACTGTAGGCAAAACAATGCTCTTGAGCCCCCCTCACAGATATATATTTTAACTTAAAACTCCTTATCTGCTAGCCACAGTGACAGGGGCAAGAAGACACAAGCTATCTCTCTTGCTAGTGAAAAGGAAACATGGAAGAAATGTAAAAGGAAAAAAGAAAGGTTTTATTTTGGTGCACGTATTATTTTTCAACAGAATAAGCAGTTTTACTTCCAAACAGAAGTTTCTATTTAAAAACAAAGAAAGAGAGGGAGAAGTAAATACCTGAATGAACCATTGTCAATGATACACATTGACCAATTTAAACTTTAGGCAATGAATACATCAGGTACGGTCTTTTTGTTATTTCTTTACTGATTGTAAAAGCTAGTGTATTTGAAATCAATACCCAAAAGCTTTTTGTCGACCTAAACCCTCTTTCCTTGCCTCTTCCTCACCCCTTTCCTTTGTTAACAAAACAACATTCTGGACAGTTTTCTCTTGGCTGTTTCACTAAGCAGAATGATTTGCGCTGAACTCAGATGTCCAGGTGTAGGCACATGGTGCCCCCTGAGACATCCTGGAGTGATGGCACTGAGATTAGGCACAGGCTCTCTCACCCTTGTGGGGAGGAATTGGCAGTGGCTAGGGTAGACCAGAGTACCCCCAAGGGCACAAGTTGACAATGCTGGCAGTTGTGCAATTACCTACCTATGCAAACCCAGCAGAAGATGCACACAAGCACCTCCTGCAAGCACACAGAGGGGCAGAAGGAAAAAAAAATATTTTTCTTTGTGCTGGTAAAAAAAAAAATAATACAGACATAAATGGACTGTCTGCAAGGTGATGCTGTGTAACATCGTAACAGTGACTAAGCACTATCACACTTCTCCATGTTAGACTGAACAGGACACGACACCTGCTACTGGTTACAGAGCTGATGTTTCGCTACATCGTTGATATCACAACTCATACTTAAGTAGAAATCCTTGTTATGGGCAAAGAAGGAAGGTGCGTAACTGCGTGTGTCCATCAGCTCTGAGAACTTATTGCTGCATTTTCAGAGGCATGCACACACACGTGGATTCACCCTTCTCACCAGTCAAGGCATATAGGTAGAATGCAAAGGTACCAAGCATTCCGAAATACTCCTCCTGACTGAGGAGCACAATTGTTTGAAGTGCAAGAGCTGATCCCTACATGTGCGCTGACTTGCTGCTCTGATTCAGAAGGCAGACTTGCAAACCCAGTGTGCTTATTTACTTTGGAAGAGGTGCATGAGGTAACCTAAAAAAAAACTTTATAAATTCAATCACTCTCTTTTTCCACTAACCATAATTACCATGCCCAGCCAAATGGAGATAACCACACCAAATACATCTCTGAATAGGCATACTCAAAATTCTGCTTCTTCTGAGACACAGTCACTATTACTCTTGTTGACATGTAGGTCTTCTGCTTAAGCTGTTTTACAACACTAATTAGTACTGACAGCTCTTAATATATTACAAATTAAATAGGGGGATTCACACTTTGGTTTAGGGGCTCTTTTACCACTGAATTTAAAAGAGTATCTGTAGCTTCAACATATATATAATTGCACATTGCAGGCATGAAAATCTAACAGGAGAAAACAAAAGGCTGTAAAGTGCAGCTGTTTCATAAATACCTTGGCATCTCAAAGCTTCAGAAATTCAAGACTTCTGCTTTCAAGCAACACAGAAGACAGATTCTGACACCAAACAATACCTGCATAGACAGGGCCATGGTTCCTTTGTGAGTCTGCTTGTGGCAGGGTCACAGTGTAACTGTGCTGATTAGCTCAGGCACCTCCTTCAGAATGCCTGTACACTCAATACTTTGCTCTTGATTCATCTCAACTCTACCGTGCACACTCACAACACAAATGTAGGGAATTGTAGGAAAGCCTGGGTTGGAAAATGGACCTTCAAAGACCATCCAGTGATCCACCTGCTGTGGGCAAGGACATCTTTCATTACCCCAGGTTTTTTAAAGCCCCATCCAACCTAGCCTTAAACACTTCCAAGGATGGGGAATACACAGCTTTTCTGAGCAACTGATTCTTGAGTCTCACCAACCACATCACAAAACGTATGTCTCTTCCTTTTACGTTCAGTAAATCTATGACCTTTCAGTTTAAAATCATTGTCCCTTGTGCTGTTGCCACAGGCCTTTATTTATCTTTCTCATAAGCCCTGTTTAAATACTGAAAGGCTGCAATATTGCCTCCCTGGAGCTTCTCCTAATAATTTCTTCTCTGGAGTGAGCAACTCCTCTCTCAGCCTTTCTTCATAGGAGAGTTTTGCAGCCTTCCTCTTGACCAGGTCTAAATGTCATTCACAACAGAGAAATAGTTGATATAGAGCCAACCACTCTCCCACCCACCAAACTGGTTTTCTAGAGGCATAGTGATAGAAATAAATGAAAATCATGCTCTGATAGTATATGTAATACCCTTTTGCAGTACCGTCCTTGCTGTTTCAACAGCTTGTCTACTCCATGACTTTCAATCCACTACACAGGAGTAAGGATGTCAGCTACTGTCCACCTTTCAGTAAAGAAATATTCCGGCCATGGCAAAAAGCTCATCTTCTGTGTACTTTCCAAACAACAAACTTTACAGTAAATGCTGCACCAGTGAAGAACAGCAGGTCTACCAACTGTGAACAGGCCAATTTTCCCAAGAAAGACCAGAGCAGGTTTGGAAAATTCTGATGGCAAGGAAGGTTTCCAACATGTTAGAGTTACGTACTTCTGGTTAACTTTGTAAGAAAGAAAGAAAAAAATTCCCAGCAGGAAAAGCCTCATCACACTGAATAAAACCCCGAACTTAGCTAGCAGCAAAGCGGTTTTTCAGAGCAGCAGAACATCATGCTGCCTGTCCAGCACCTGCTACAAGACTCCAGTAGTGAAGTTTCTCTTGAAAAAGGGAAGGTTCTGTTGGGAAAACAGAGTTTCACACCAACCCTCACTCTGCATTTTATAGGAAAATAATGACACTGAGGAGAGAGTGTGGAGTTCTGATTCTACATTATTTAGATAATCACTGGATGAAATCAGTGAAGTGTATTTTGTATGTCATGTGTGAAGTGGTGTAAGCCTGTCTTCCTCTAGCACAGCTGTCAGCAGCCTCTGGCTTACGTGCTAAATTGTGGCATGTCGGTAGACTGCAAGTAGCACACAGCAGGGATTAGATGCTAAAATCATCTGTCTTTCACAGATTCAAGATATCATGAATTATCTCTCAGGTAACGCACAGTCAGTTAAGAGAAAAATCCTGCTGAGCACAATCCTTGAAAATTTGCCTAGTAAGTAAACTGATCAAAATATTCTCTTTTGCTGCTGTCCTGTAACTCTCAGAATCTGTAAAGGAGACTGGTTTGAAAAGGATGTATCAGAAGACCCCATCTCAGAACAACAGCCTCATAAGTACATCTCATAAACCACAAAAAGCCTCATAAATAGAGCTCTCCTTGCATGTGTGGGAGACAGACTTGAATCCCTTCAGGCACTGGTGCAAACTGAACCCAGGTCTTCCACATCATTAGTGGTTAAGTGACCCATGCTTCTTAGTAAAAAAGAGAGCAGGAACATTACCTGCTCTTTCTGTACTTTAAAATATGGGGTTTCAGGACATCTAAAGCAGAGTCTGAATCACAGCAGTGGAAGTTTTAGAATTCCAACTACCAGGGCAGATACCCTCAATAGGAGAGAAACCTATCACCTCTCTTCTTAGTCCTGATTAGACAGATGCAGCACTGAGCTGCCTTACCTTTAAGGGGTCCACAAACACATAAACACAATTATAGACCTAAGAAATATATTATTACTAAAAACATTAACATGTCCCTAAATTTTTGTAGTCAAACAGAAAATCTAAGGATTTCACTTCTGAATTCTGTCACTGAAACCCCTATTGATGGCCCACTTCAGGAATACATCAGGCTAAACATCCATTTATTTTGCTGTGTAGTAAATTAGAAGAAAAGATTTAACACTTGCCTATGACTAGGTGTCCAAGTGGCTAGCTGACATGGGCATTGTTTAACACAACAACATGTTGGTCTGGGAACCAAGAAAGCAGCCAATTTCTCAGGCTGCTTGAGCCTTCTTCTCAGTCTCCTCAAGGACAGAAACCCAAAATAAAGATTATAACACCTGCAGTGTAGGTGACTCTACTCACGGAGTGTGTTTTTAAAAGGGTGTTCCTCCTCTGTCCAATGACCTGTCTGTAAATTGTTTTCTACGACGTACACTATTCAAATCCATTATTTCCTTGAATAAATGCTCTTTCTTGCTCATGTAAGAAAGTCGCCATGTTACTGCTTCTTTTCACCATTCGGAACCACATACAGCAACAACAACAGTGCTGTAAAAAGGTTTCATAATCCCATTACAAGACATTAATAGAAGGGCTCACAGCTCATATAAATGGAGGTGGTCTTCACAGACAGATGAGGTACTTTATCACATTTCATGGCAACAAGAACTTTTTATATACAAGGGACTCAAGTGCACTAAGCATTTCTGAACACTGTTCAACTTCAAACCCAGTGACTTTACAGTTTAGACAGCTCTTTATATTTAACAACTAACTAATCCAGTGCCTGCATAGGATATAATCAATAGTTTTATTATCCTGGAATCTAATATCAAGATTGATCACCATTTTTTGCCCCTTCCCTCCCTTTTAAAATGTGAGCTTTCTCACAGGGAATGAAAATAACAGTTTTATTTTACTATCTGTCATAGATACTGCATTTTATTAAATTCAAAGGAAGTTCATTATTATACTGAAAGGTCTTCATTTGGTCTTCACAAAGCCAGCTGTATGAGTCCAAAGACTTTCCTACAGCAACTATGCTACATAAAGGAATACATCAAAGCTGATATACCTGTAGATTAAAGGAAGCTAATTTCATTTTACAATGTATGATATGTTCAGCATAACATTAGATGGTGAATCATCTCAGTTACCAGTCCTGTGACACAGGCATTGCTTAGTGACCAGGGCTGCTGCTGAACCAACTAATGACTCCTGTTCTGAGGGAAGCACTTTCCAAATAGCCAGCAAAGCCAGTTTACCAACCGATCCACTCTGACTATTAAAAATACACCCCAACAGGCCTGATAGTTAAAACAGTAGAGCCGGCTGCCTGCCAAAAAAACCTCAAAAAAACCCTAATGTGTTAATCTATTGAGGGAAATCTCAGGTTATTTATTCATACTGAGGATCCCAAAAGAGAAAGAACATTTGCTTAGGCCAGAATTTGCAGACTGTACCCTGCTTCAGGCATCAGGCTCTTTTAAAATGCTGGTTGTGATGTGCCTAAATATGAAAGGTTTAGGAACGGCAGTAAGACAAAACAACCAATCTTTTTATAGTATTACCAAATATGTAAACCTAAGAAAAGGAGACTCTGGGCAAGTAAAACCTAATTCATGCTTTGCCTTCATCCTAGCTGGCTCCAAAGACTTCTACATACAGAACGATATTAACATATCTGATCTGAAAAATATTGATTACACTCCACAATTATGATATTTCAAATCACATCCTCCTTACATCCTAAAGTAACAGATACTACCATGCAGGGATATGTTTATCGCTGTGAAGCTAAATCAGTCACCTATGGAAAATTAGTGTACTTTATAGCCCTTTCAAGATACCAAAGTAAGTCTTAGGATGATAATGCAGCACTTGAAGTAGCAATTTTGTACAACAAAGGCAACAAATACAGTAACTGGTGGTGCTTGGAAAGGTATCATTAAGTTCATGTTGAGTTCAATAGGCCACTCCTGCATGAAAGATTGTGAATGATGCGAGGGTTTTTTTCCAGTATTTCCCTTACAGATTAGCTTTGTCCAGTAAAAGAACTAGTCAGGCTAAACTCAAATGAGCAGTCAAATCCTCCTGGGGAACAGATGTTTCTGGGTCTTGTCTTCAATATCTCAGATCTCTCAGAAAGGTCAAATCCATGGTATATAAATACTAAGAAGTATGCCACTCATTTTCCTTTCATTACCACATTCTTGGTAATGACACAGAACACTGCAAAAACTAAGGGAGGGTAAAAAAAGCCCTAAAAACTACACAAAAGAGAGAAAAATTTGAATATATTAACTCATTTAGTTCATCTAGCTCGTAACTGGAAGAACTAAGAGAGGAAAAGCAAGCCTTCCTTTTAAAATTCCTGTTCCTGCATTTGCCCTATAGAGGAGTGTTCAATGTACAAACAGAGAAAGAGATCTCTGGGCAAGGTGATCTTGAAACCACAACTAACACTGAACTCTGTTTCTCAAGCAAAAGGATATATGAAAATACATATTTTAAAATCCTAGAATAAAATGGCTTAAACCCCAGGATATCTGTTTAAATTATCATAACATGGTATTTCTGGCATGTTACTACTATTGAACTAATCCAAACAAACCTCCTTTCTTAACAGGTAAGTAACTCACGAAAATTTGAGAGTCACTTAAATTATCAAATATAACTCTACTTATGGTATTCAGGGGTCAACATGACTCTTGGAATCTTGCTGTGAGTTTTAAGAGCTGGATTTTAGTTCACTTGAAGTTAACCAAATAAACTCAATAAAGCACTACAGCTTAAGTCAATAAACCAATAACCTACATTATACAAGATAAAAGCCAGAAAATTTACTAATAGCAAAAGCAGTGTGTCAAATTGATTTTATTATTACAATAACATGTGTTAGACCTAAGTATGAATATCTGGGGAGAGTGCAGTTTGAATATTTTTTAAAATCCACTAGGACCTTGCATAATAATGGTATACCACAAACAGGCTTCAGGCAGGTTAATATTCCCTAATCCTGCATTTCAGTGTCTGCAATGTAGCTGTTCACAGGTGAACCATGGCAAAGTAATCTTTGCCTATAATCAGTAGAGCCAGGAGAGGTCAGAGAGCTCTTGGGCTGAGCGGGGCTGCTGTCTCCCCGAAGCATGAGTTCTGGGCTTCCACCTAAAAAAACTTCCTCTTATTACCAGGTTCAGCTACCAGCTTACATACACACATTGAAATGGGCTAAAAATTAAGGTAACAAAACACATCCCTTGGTGATTATTCTAATATTCCATCAGTATGGTGAAAAGAGAGATCTCTCACCCTAATTAAAACATTTCAAAGGAAACGCAAAATTTCATGTTGGGAGCTGCAACATCAGCCTGTTTCTAACTCTTAACTGTAGATCTCAAGCTGCAGGGTGGGTAGGTAACAAAGAAGAGTAGCAAAGTATCTCTAGAAAAGGACAATCTCATTGAGAAAACCTGATTTCCTCCATCTGCCAATATCCCTTTCATTTTGTCCAGATTAACTTTTGGCCAAAGGTACACATGGGTCAGAATGCAGTAGAAATACTAAAAGCACAGTAGGGAGCACAAATAGCRCAATGTTACTGATCCAAACTAAAACGGAGCTGACAATAGGATGCTTCAGAAAGACTTATTTTCTTCTTCTTTAAATGAGGCACCATTTATAGGTTTTTAGAAGGCTTTAGACTCGAAGGATGTTCAGAATCCTGAATTTGAACTTCAGCTTGGCTTTTCCATGAAGGGTATTAACACCTTAAGGCAATCAAGAGAACTACAGCTTTTAAGCATATTTAATACCAGAGACCAGTGAAGTGTTTCAATTTATTCTCAACAAAAAAAATTCTGAAGTGACCAGCACAACAAAGATATTTCTACAGTAATGCATTACTTTGATAGAGTGAAGTAAGGCTCATTATTCGTATTCATGATGGAGAATATGGAGACGTCTTTGAAAACGAAAATTAAAAATACACGGGCGATTAGAAAGAATGAGCAGGGCACGTGTGAGTTGCTGTCTTCTGTCTTTTCTGCTTTACAATATAACAAAAAACTACTAAAAATTAAAATATTGTCTCAGTTTATATTACTAAAGCCACAATGTAATCTGATACAACTTGTGATTTACATACTATTACTATAGATATAAAACAAACGGAAAGACAATGCAACAATTATGTGGTTACTAAATAGCACAGGAGCCTGAAACCAAGTTCAGTTTTGCGCTGAAGTTGGTGTACTGAATTGGTTCATCTCACAGAACAACAGTTTCTGATGAAGAAGACCACAAACATGAAAACCAAATTTAATTTCCATTAACAGCGACTAAATTTAACTCTTCTCCAAGAACAATAAGCTGTAGCTTTTTGCTTGCTTAAACTACCAAGACTGCTACCAAAAAAGGCAAGGACTGCAGACCCAGCCTCACACATCCCAAAAGCCTTGGGGCAGCGACAAGACCACCACTCGCTCCAGCAATGACCAACTTCATCAATGGTTAACTCTCACAGCCCTCCATCATCTTACACCACAGTCGGAGAGGTGGCAAATGCTTAACGGGGAGGAAACTGATGACTGAGTATTTGGCAGCTATAATCAGCACAGCACTTATTTTTGGGTGATGAATCACCGCTTTTATCCCAGCGACACAGTGCTGGTACATCCACTGCACAGAAAACCTCTTTCATGCACGGGGCTGATGGCAGGACAATGAACACCTCTCCTGGTAGAGTCATATCAAGAGTCATATCAGAAGACCTTATAGCCAAAGGCTCCTCTGGGCAGTACTGCTCACTTTTATTTTCCAGCCACACATCAAGCTCTGGGAATACAGGACTACTTGCTAGGAGATCTCCAAAAGTCTGTTTATAGTCAATAAGAATCACCTTTTCCTTCCTAATGAAAACAAGATCAAGGATGCAATGAAGGCATGCAAGGTGTCAATAATGGCATCAAGGGAGAAAGCTAGGTCCACTCCCTGTGAGCCACTTGAAATTGAAGTCAAGTCACATAAAGTAATACGTCAAAGTTCTGTCAAAACCTTGAATAAATGCACAAAAATTGGAAAATTGGAAAAAGGAGACTGAACAGCATTTTCATACGCTCAGAAATCACACTCCCCACAAAGTCCTCGGCAGCCTGACCACAGGCTGCCTGGGACCAGGGCCAGGAGACCTACCCGATGTCATCGCGGGTCAGAAATGGCACTGCAGATACCTTCCGAGCCCACACTAATGGCAGCAAGGTGCAGCATCTTTATTTGGCACTACAGTGCACGTGCTCTTCAGCAGTGCTGTGCATTGTCCAGATTTATTGCCCTCCTCCCCATTTGCCTCTCAACTCAGAATCTGGCATGAGTTCAAGGACTGACCCAGGCTTTTGGTACATCATCCTCCATAGTCTCTTGAACACAAATTCCCACCACAGCAGCACTCTCAGTCATAGGATAATTACATATAGGTCAGCAGCTATTTTCTGCGGTGTATCAGCTGTATCACAAATGACATCCTAATGAAATTATAACAGATCCACTGACATTTTGCCTCAGCGTTAAGAGATGTGACAAAGTCAATAAACACATCATATGCACTTCAGGATAGTGAATGGGTGAGACCAGTGCTTTTGCTATGGTGGAATCCAGAATCCCTAACAAACGCAGCAGATTACCTTTTGCTACCCCAAAATAGGCATCTCATAATTTAAACATCTGCCTTGCCATCACCTACCAGATTACTCCATCCTTTTCATTCTGACTTTAAACTGACATCAACAAGTGACTATGTTCTTACATATGCTCAAGCCTGAGAATGCATCTGTTTATATTAATGTCCAATCCAAATCTATTTATTTTGGGATCCATCAAGAAGAGTGGAAGAATGATTATTATTTATGTAGAGATACTATTACAGAAAGCATAAAATATAAATTAAAATATTTAAATGCAATTGTAGCACAGATAGATACGTGTGGTTATATTCATACTATATAATTTATTTATCTATACATATAAAGAAGTATAAAAACGTCTATTGTAAGGACAAATTTTTTAAGGCTAGATCTATTCTTTGACTCAGAGTTTCTACTCAGTGACCTGCAGAACAGCTGAATAATCTCTATGAAACATAGACTTCACTTGAGTATCTATTTTTTTTTTTACCTTTGCAAACCCTTGGAAAAAAGCCACCAAACAAACACTAATGAGCACCACTTCTTCCTTTTCAGCCAGTTTTTATTGCTATTCCCCTCAATATTCCAATAAATATTTTAGTTTGAGAATTTCCAACTCATTTCTGATTAGGACACTATCAAAAGCCTAATATTGTCCTAACACCGTCGAAGATCAAAAGAGAAAAGAGTGATTTCTAATAACATCAGCTCTAATCCCATTAGATTTCAAGCTGTGCTCATGAATCTGCTCCTTAGGGGCCAATCACTAGGATGCCTTTTTCAGCTCTGGCTTCTTATTTTTTACACATTCTCCAGAAATTCAGTAGCCGCTCATGACATTCAGCAAGAAATATTTTTGTACTGAATATTGTGGTGACTATTTCCCAGAAACAAATCCCTAACATACAATAGACACTTGTTGCTTCCAGCCCGCAACCCTTCAGTGTGTAGAACAGACCTAACACCACAAGGCTGTTGCCACTCTTTTCCACTGTCACCACTGGAGCAAAATTGTAATTGATCATTTATGAATCATACATAATTTAAAGGATCACAGAAACATGTCATACATCACTCTGTAAAGCAATGATGTCTGCCTAAAGACCCCTTTATCAGTTGTCCTGAATCTGCATGTAAGTTCTATGCTGAAATTATCATACACAACAGTAGTAAATTTTTTCTAAAATCCACAAAATTCTGCATGATGTTATCGGATACATCATTACTTTTACAGTGACCAACAGTGAGGTGTTCTGCATTGCAAACTATTCTTTCCACAATATAATATCACTTTCCAAAATAAGGAGTTAAACAATTGATGTTATTTTAGTTTATTGTTAGTTCAAGGCAGTTTACAATTAACGTTTCAGTACAGCCATATACTAAGAGCCATTAACAAGACTCAACAGTACCACATATAAATTAACCTATACATGAGGTTTCAGTAACATACATAAAGAACTAAAATATGCAGAAATTGTTTTGTAAGTTTATAGCTTATACATTAGGATAATCTTTTTAACAGGACATGTAGCCCAAGATGGGCGATTCCAGGAAGGATTATCCTTCTGCTATGGAATATTCTATCTCAAAATTTCCATAGAAACAGCAGAACTGCTATAAGGCTACCACCATTATTACTGTCTGAAACACCTGAGCCCACATGTATAAAATGTTCACATTTTTTGGCACAATATCAGAGTGTGGGTGCTGACATCTTGCATCCTGAGTTATGAGGCCTCTGAAAAAAGAGCAGGGCCAATGCTACAGCTGGAAAAATACAACATCAGTGACTATATACACATATTTAAGAGACAGAATTAAAGAGCTGATTTACATATCTAGATAGGTATGCAAATCCCCGCTGTTTAATGGAAATTGGAAATGCAAGCACTGTGGTGGGTCTGGAGCACAGTCTGCTTACTATAGGGCAGAGATTTACCTTCAAGCCCTCTTCATCTGTCTTTCTGCTTCTTCCCTCTCCTCCTCTACCATGTACATGGCCATTTACATTTACCAGTGTAAAACCAAAGGTGATAATTTCTCAACCAACCTGTGACACAACCACTGCTGTGCTGCAGCCGGTTAATCAAACGCGTCCCTTTTGAAACCTGCACAATGGCACCGTATCTGCCACTTCAAATTAGTGGCTCCAGATATTCAGGTCCATTTGCAAATCACAGTCTGTCCCAATCCATTATCACATGACACCTGGTCAGCAAGCAGATTGTAAATTAACATTTCCATCTTTTGCTGTAGCCTTTTAGTCATAGTAGTTACAATAAAATCTCTTTAATCAGCAGACTCATAAAATAACCAAGATGGATGTCTTTTATTTGAGGAAGACCTTGTGATACACATTATGTCACCAGCTGCAGGGGGAGAATATCAGGCTTTGCTATGGCAGCAAAGCAGGAAGCTTTCTCACACTCAAGCCAGGAACAGCTATTCGAGTTCCTCAGTGATGCAACGCCTTCTGCTGTGATTAAAGTGAAACAAATAACATATTTCTAGTTTCCTCTTTTACTCTCAGTGTACTTCCAGTGTTCTTAATCAAGCACTCCCACAAAATGCCTGCAGATCACCTAAGCACAGACAGACGTGCTCTGTAATATCATTTCTTCAATGTTCAAGGCAATCTTTTCAACAGGGCTTATAATTAAGAATGCTTTTGATGGTGAAATTGGGCCTCTGCTGTTAATCAAAGGACCAAAGACACCCCTCAGCATGCATAATTCCACACCTCTTTGTTTCAAGGAAATCTTGACAGGAAAATAATGGTTCCTTCCATTTCTTTCTTCTCTGTCAGTTAACCACAGAAGGTTATTCTGCTCCAGCCTCCCAACTGCTGCAGCACAGATTACTAAAAGGGGAAAGAGTCAGAAGCACATACTTCCCAAGAAAACCTCTGCATCATTTTTGCACTGGGGATGAATGGACTGACTAGGGTAAAATGGCCTTCACCAGAACCTATGGATAGTCCCAGGGCAAATTCAATGTTCGTTTAAAATTCAGGAAAATTGAAGTCAGCTGAAACAGTCTGTCCTTCAAACCAACCCTATTTCTCATATCTTCAGATATCCCCAAATATGATGTCAGCTCGGGCACAGCTGAGACTCAGAAGTACAGCACTGTCAAAACTCTTCAAAGACTTACAAGACCTGGAAACAAAACACAACATAGTTTTCCAAAGCTTCTGTATTTAAATGTGTTCCATCTTTGAGAAATCTTCCCAAGGTTACCAAATGACTGCATTTCCAAGGAAAATTCTTAGATTTGTAGGACACAGCTGAGTTTCCAACTTGAAAAGTTAGTCAGCACTCAAGGTACAAGAATTTCTTCTAAGACAGAAATAAATCAATTAAAAGGTGAACAAAAAGTAACAGGTCAAACAGTTCCTGATCCTGCTTTTCAGTGTTTTGATCCTGTCACAGATTTATCCACCAGAGAAAGTAAAGAAATTTAATCTTCAAACAGTTATTGAAATCATCACAACTAAAGACATAAAAAGCACTCAGAAATAAACCATCCTCGATTCCAAAAGCTTTTTATACTTGCAAATTGCATTAATCATCCTTTTTACAAGGTGTGAGTTTGAAACAACAAATCTAAACACCTAAAAATTACCAAAATCACAAAGATAGAGGTTGTAGGGCAATCTCAAACATGAGTTAAATACTCTTGTGCTGCTTCCTTAATGTTACTGGCCAAAGAGGCTGGTAAGAAATATGGACATCCCTTGACCTCAGCTCTATTCCCTCTGTGCTACATCCATGTGCGCCTCCCCCATACACAGCATTTGTAATTCACTGAATTTACAGTGTTATTCAGAAAGGATTCATTTCAAGAAAACTCTGACATGAATTTTACATCAGTTTGTTCCTCTGGGTATTCCAGCAGTCTTCAAAGAGAATGTGTCAGTAATTAATGCAAGTTCATAAGTTTATTTCCTAGGAGTCAGCCCACATTTGTGGTTTTGTCCAACAGGATACGTCCCTCTGCAAAGCCTGAGTTGCACTGGGAGCAACTCAGCTCTCCAGTGAACCATCAGCCACTTTAATGTAGTCATCTGTAAGATCTGCATCATCTACATTTTTCCTTCTTCATACGTTTCTTCACACATTTCTGACCATCTTGGCATGATCTAAGTATCTCCTTTCCTAACAGACCCTGCTTTTACTGGCTTTATATTTCTTCCACACTATCCAACTTGGTATTAAAAGCCAAGTGAAGGAACTTCAGAAGTAACTGAAATATTTAATGTGTTCTGAGGAATGGAACAAAGTTTCTGGCAAGAACATTACCCCCATTTCTTGCCAGAACTGGACACAAGTAGTAGTAACTACAGCCAGCTCCTTCTCATTTGAAGGGACAAGAATTGCATTCACAGGAGATGCCTCAGAAAGACATCTGGGGACATAAAGGCCAAAGAAGAAAGCAAACCTGAGGGAAATAACAGATATGGCATTGCCAGTTACAACAGCAGCTAAATCCGTTTCTATCAAACATCATCATGTGGCTCTTGGAGTAGATGTGAGGGCACAGAATTACAAGGTATCTTAAAGGGCTGGAGCAAGCCATATTTTTAGTTTTAAATCAGATACTGTTATAAAGACTATGTCCCTAAAAGCCATTCCCACACATTGAACATTATCTCTTGCCACCCACAGAGATCACACAGCACAGCCTCTCCTTGCTCTACCCTGCACTCCATACTTAAACCATAATAAAAGCACGGTCTTCTCACTAGCTCCCCACTGCTGCCCCTGAAACCACCTTCTTGTCCGGAATTACTGATTCATGCTATTGTGCAACATCTTCCAAAATTTACTTGGATTTTTCTTCCCAGACATGCTAGTCCAAACACTGGAACAGCAGGAGAGAGATTAAATTTGATACCAGAAATTCTGCATCAAGGAGAAGCCAGTTTTTAAATTAGGAGCTGTTTTCAATCACTACCAACACTCTATGGGCAACAGTCTGATCTCAAAAAAAAGTTTTGAGTCTGAAACAGAAAACTTCACAAAAATTAGACAATGTTCTTGTTGGATTTTTTTTGCATGCATAAACAAATGTCCTAGCCACAGCCACAGACATGGGGCAAAGACTATGAATTTCAGTATCTGAAGTCAGGAAATATATAATGTAAATACTGAAAATTCAACAGCTGATAATTCAGATATTCCCTGTGCCCTGGTGAGTGGATTCAATCAAATACACACACCAAGAAGTCAGAAGTCCAAGAATCCAGAAACCTGTCTGTAAAGGAAATCTAAACCCAAGATACTTCCACGGACTATGCTTGTTTAGTGTCTCTCAACTTTTCTATGTCAAAAGTGATGTTAGAAAATGAGGAGAAACTGGTCCTCTAACATTCCATTCAATCTAGAAAGCTTGAAAAAACACAAGTAAGCAAGCAAAGAAGGAAAACAAACCTACAGACATCTTTTTTTCTATTCAGTAGCAAGCAAAGTTTTTGTCTTGGGTTGCAATGCAAGATGTAACCAGAAGTATGCATTCTATCACCACAAACCAAGATGGTTTCTTTTTAAAAAGAAAGCAGTATCGTGACAGATATTCCAACTCAGACTCCTTCTTTAGGGCTCCTTCTCCATACTCCCCACTCCCAGCATAGCAAGCTTCTATGAAGTCTTTGTAAATGAAATATACTCGTTCAGTATTTTTCTAATACCTTCCATTAGGCAACATTTGGGATTATTTTTACTACTGTTAAGCTAAATTTTCATTGCAGTATAGCTAGAATCCTGCAGATAGATGTTTCTTGAGTTTTGACATTTGAACCCCACTCACTGTAAAGTTGACATGCTTGCAAAAACTAGACTGTGAACTCAGACTCACAAGGTACAGCAAAGCCCACTGACGTGTTATCTCCCTGCACCTCTAAAACTTGCGTATTTTCCAGAGCATCCTCATTGTTCAGGCACTTCCAACTCTGATCCCTTGGTGGTTAACTATCAATTTCCTTTCAAAGTCCTTTTCACTACTACTTTCCAGCAGTAATAAACACAGTTCTTTCAGGTAACAGCTGCCTTGCAGTTTGACACCATTCAGAAACCTATTACAATGACTGCCACAGGAAGATATCTTAAAATCAAGCTTGTCTCCAACTGACTTTGAAATTATCTAAGCTTTTAAATGCAAGTGTGTGAAGCTCATTTTCTTTGTAACACTTGAAGCTAAGCAGTTACCTTAACTGACCCAGGGAAGAGTGAAATGCCAGCTAGCAGCTCTCTGATTTGGACATGCACAGGGTGTGTAAAACAGCAGCATGCAGCATTTGAAAGAAAAACGTTGGTATTTCTTTTGTTTGTGTTTTGAGTTGCAAGCAGTGACCACATTGCTCTAAGTATCTAAAATACAACAGAAGATCAGAATTGGGTGAAACGCAATGCCTGTCATGGTATTTTTCTTTTTGAAGACTATTTAAGAAAAGAAAGTGTCCACAAACCCTGTGTCCCAGACCCCCCAGTTCACTCCAGCACTGCTCTGACTGTAGCACTGCTACATGTTTCTAACTCCTACAGAGCTGAAAATGTGAAATTCACACTGACGTTAACAGGCACCAAATATACTGCTGCCCTTTTTTAAATTATAATTATGACTGGGACATACCAACAGGGCATAAAAACCATGCATTTCTCTGAAACCTGTGATGCACAAGCAAGCAAGCAACATAACACAGTGTCACGTCCAAATGCCTTGGCTTTGGTCATGTACAACTTCAAGACACCAAAATCCTTCAGAACAGCCCTCCTGCACCCTTCCGTACCTGATGGAAGCTATGGGGAGTTCAAATCAATATGGATTTAGCCACTTTTCTGCTGAAGAACACTTGGAAAACAAACTGAAATAGCTATGTGTTTAAATACAGACATGTTTTTGCACTGATTAGTCTACAGAATAAAGGACAGGTTTTCTTTCAGGCTTAGGGAGCCAGAAACATGACAAGCTCCTACAAGAAGGGGCTCTTGTACTGTGACAGAATTTTCCACATCCCAAGGCAATACAAAATCCAAACTCCCACTGCAAACACAACTGAGGAAGGAAGGACTGCACTAATTGCATTATGTTACTCACTTCATTTACAGATGCCAGAGATTACAGCTGCACCAGTCACTTTATCTACACTTGCATAAAAGCATAGAGGCTGAGGCAAGTGCTTCCATCCTCCATTAAATTTACAAAGAAAAGCTTTACAAATAAAGTCTTGGGGGTTTTGCTTTCATTTTTATTAAAAACTAGTAGATGATTAAACCTTTAAAACATTAAGAAAGTGTATTCAGCATGAGACATGGTTAAAGAGCACATACGTCAGCTTATCATTCAACTCAGAGACTGACTACCCTCGAGCAAGTAGATCAAGATCTCTGCTTTCACACTTCTAGAACTGTGCAAATATCACTGTCTAATTCAAATAAAATAGACAACCCCCCAGGAATCTTCCTGCAATTAAGGCAAGCAGCAATTAAGCACAAAATAGTTGTAAGGCTCTGAGAAAATAAGTGAAACAAAATGCTCTGGTTCACAAGGCTCAAGGAACAGCACTGTGGTGTGCGAGACCACTGCTTTTCTCTTCTCCTCACAGACACTAACCCAGATATAACTTTTTATTAACTTAATAATCAATAAACTAAAATCATCTTCAGGAGATGCTAAAATGACGATCAAAAAGAAGAAGGTGGTGAAAGCACTTGCTCAACTGTATGTAGCTTCTGTCTTCTCTGAGTTACTTTGTTATAAATGCTGTAGAAGCAGTCAGAATTTCTTTAATTTTTGGAAAGTTTCCGAGATTAATTAGGCGCTGGCAAAACTCTGCTGAGACAGGCTAGCAATAAATCAAAGGTTGATATGCTCATCTTAAGGTACACAGAGACGTCCCTGTGTAGCAGATTTTCTGTTACTGAGGAGGTGTACTCTTGCTCCCATCTCAGCTGAGACCATGTATCACATAGTAATATGCAAAATGCCTCTCTATCAGTATGAACAGAAGAGCACTGTACCATATTATTCATTCAAGATATTATTATAAAAAAATAATTTCACAAATCTATTTGCCGCATTTCTCCACCTCTCTTACTCGCTGTTTACCTAGCTGCCAAAATCACTACATTTCAAATGCAGATGCGAATCCTACCGTGAATATCAACTAACATCTTCTGACTGAGCTACAATTTTAAATGTCAGTTCTAGGCAAACAAGTGAGCAAAACTCATGAGGGCATAATTTATTAACAGTGTAAAATGGACCACAGCTAAATGTTTTCCTCTAGTAATGACAGCGTTGGCCCCTAATCAGACATGCGCACACTACCAGGAGATACAGGATCACCCTAATTCTGACAGCTGACTCAGGTTTTCGCATTTGCTTCAGTTCCTAACTGAACTAGGCAAAATATAAAGAAACCCCAAATTCTAACATAACAGTGACAGACCAGATCCTAAAGCACATTCAAAGGATACCCCACCCCTCACAGCAATGAAAAATCCCTTTGTAGAAGATCACAGTAGCAGAGAAATGTAAGATTGCATATGATAACAAGGTAGAAACTAATGACTTTGGTTGTCCTAGAAGTTGGATCAGATAGGTTTAGACAGGTTTGTTCAACTTAATGTTAGAATTTTGAGAACTAAGGTTTTACAACCTCAGAAGATGACCTGTTGAGAGATAGCTTAGCTATCATCAAAGTTACATGGTTTTTTCCTGGAAAAAGTAAATCTTCTCATCATATTCTCAGAGAATATGAAATATTTATTTTGCTGCCTATAAACAGCCTTTTAAAAAAATTGGGTGCTGCCCTTTTTTCCCTTTTCTAGACTAAATGAATGCTTATCCATCAAACTTCTTCAATCCAGTTAGTTTATTCTATGCATTTACTGAATTAATTTCCCAGTCTAAAATTATTTGTTATTTTTCTGTACTGATCTTCCTCTTAATTGATTCTGCATCTCACCTCCAGCTTACCAATTTAAATCTGGTCTTCTATAATGCTTGCAGTCCAGTTTGAAGTTTGCAGCCTTGCTGTCTTGCTTCTGGCCAAGGGTTAATTTCTGCAGTAGTAGGGAAGGGGGGTGGCCAGGACATGGAAATTTATTCTATACCACCTCATGTCATTGCCAGGGGCAAGGGGAGAAGGGAGTCTCTTCTAGGGAGAAGGAATTCCTTCCAGTCAAATCAGCATAGTGGCAGTTCCCAGCTGGAGGGAATGGCTGGGATAATGTCAGTTCCAAGCCAGAAGGAGCAGCTGGGTAACTGGTTCTGAGCTGGAGGGAGCAGCTGGGTAATGCTGGTTCTGCACTAGATAGAGCAATTGGGTAATGCCAGTTCTGCACTGGAGCAAGCAGTAGGGTAATGCCCGTTCTGTACTGGAAAGAGCAGTTGGTAACACCAGTTCCATACTGGAGGGAGCAGTTGGGTAATGCTGGTTCCATACTGGAAAGAGTGGCTGGGTAATGCTGGTTCTGCACTGGAGAGAGCAGCTGGGTAACAACGGTTCTGCACTGGGAGGGAGCAGTTGGGTAATGCCAGTTCTGCACTGGAACCGGTTCCGTACTCCAGGGAGCAGCTGGGTAACGCTGGTTCCGTACTTGAGGGAGAGCTTGGGTAACGCTGATTCCAAGCTGGAGAGTGGCTGGAAAATGCCAGTTCTGAGCTGGAAGGAGTGGTCAGATAACACCACTTTCAACCTGAGGGAGCGGTTGTGGTAGAATGGCTGGGGTCAGGTTGAGCTTCACAGTGAGTACAGTAATTTCACAACTATAATGCGCACCCTTTTGACTAAAATTTTCCCCCGAACCCGGAAGTGCACCGTATAGTCTGGTGCGCCTTATATAATGGACGAAGTTGTGAAATTTGCCAACCCTGAAGTGCGAGCCATGAGCCGAGCCACCAGGTGGGGCTGGACCGGGCAGCCCCCGGCCAGCAGGAGCCATGTGGAGTGGGAGGG
>PYHW01010678.1:2276854-2297428 GCA_013186435.1 Turdus rufiventris
TAACACTGAGTTCAGTCAACAATTAAAACCATCTATTTTCAGAATAAAAGGCAACAGTTTCTCTTCTTTTTTACATCTTTGTTGCTTGACCTTATTCCCTCCAGTGAAAAAAACTCACTCTTATTAAGCATAGGGATATGCATTTTATGCAAATCTTTTAAATTATAAATACTGGAACAGGCCTTTAGGCTGAAAATCTTCCTATAATAACAAGGGGCCTAGCTTCCACCAGGTAAGGACTTAACTCATAACCTTGGTCTTTTTAACCAAGAGCAGCATTTGCACCACATTAGTACAAAAGAATATTAAAACCTGATATTGCAAGAGGCAGTAACCCCACTGCCCTCCTGCCCCCAACTTGCCCCCTCCTTCATGCTGTCATAGGGACTTGCACACCAGCACTAGGGAACTGGCAGACTGAAAATCACCTTTCTCCCAAAAAATTAATCATTTGATCAATTAATCATTTTTATTGCATATCCATTCCTCAGTCTGATACCACAAATACTACTGTTGGTGATAAGGAAGGAGCCACATGTAGCTAAGATGACACGGTAGGGGGATACTGTGTGCTGGCAGCAGTACTGGCATATACCATGGGATGGTGACAATGAAGTGAAGTGGGGGTCTGAGGGCAACCAAAAGAGGCACTGACATTTGCTTGAGCAGCCAGATTCCTCATCAACTCGCATGCAGTGGTGCCTTCTCTCAGTAATCCCATTGGGATCAACAGGACCACGCTTGGATGACTTCATTGTACCACTGTTCCTAAAATGTTTCCCCTGAGCTTCATTTACAGGATTGCATGTTATCACTTGGGCAAAGCCCTCCCTTCTTTCAGGGCACATGACAACCAACCATCAATGAACAAGACAACAGATCGTGCTTGTTATTCCACCGTCACCAGAGGTCCATTTCCTCTGGAAGATGCACTCAAACACTTCAAGTAATACCAAAGCTTTCTTATTCATGTCATAGAAGAAATAATCCAAGTTCAAGGTTTACTGAATTCCTCAATGCTATACACGCCTACCAGCCAGCCCTCAACACCATGGAAGACCCTGGAGTGTAGCGGAATCGATGCCTCTGTAAGCTCCACTTCTCCCCCCAGCAGGATGCAGGAAACGTGCTCCTTGTCCTGCCAGTCTACCTTCCTAGACATCCTCCTTCACATGGAAGTACCATGGGGATGAGGCTCCATGGACATGAAAAACACACCCACCAAATGAAATGGATCCAAAGATGGGGTAGTAAAGCCAAGGACAAACTTCATGTGTAAGAAAAGGAGAATTACACTTCAGAAGATGAAGAACTTAAAGACAAACTTAAAGCTAAATAAAGAGGGGAAACTCACAAGGTTTAATTTAAGCTGTATTACATCCAAATGATCCTTTATGAATTGCAGGTACAGGTAAGCAGGTCAAAAGTAGTAGTATAATTTTTAAATTTAAAGACAAACTAAGATCTCTGCAGATCCTAAGTTCAATATAGCTCCAATTAAGAACAGTGAGATAGCGACAAACAATCAAACAGCATTTAGCTGAACAGCAAATGGTGCCTGGTCATGTCACTGGCTTTGCAAACAATGTATTTGCAAAGAGCAGGGTATCTATTTAAAAAAATAACCAATAAACTCATTACCACTTTCTAGATACAAGATATATAATCCCATGATTTTAGAGGGATTTTTTTTTTTTTACATTTAAAAGTAAACACAGAAAGGATTTTTTTTTTAAATATACTTTCCATCCAGTCAAGCCCAGAATCAATGAAAAAGTGAAGTCAGTAACAGCCAAAGCACAATATGCACAGTTACAATGCCTAGGCAAGAGGGCTTCACACTCAGCAGCACCGTGCTGAGAAAGAACTTGCCACTTGACATACAGAAGTTGCTTAAGTGAGAAGACTGATGCTAATTACATCAAGAGATTGGCATTAAAGGTCACGTTACTTAATATGCAGTATTCTTGGCCCTTTAAAGAACTCTTAACATATGGCATTTCTGTTTTTTAAGTCATATTTCAGAGACTTTCCTTATTTTCATTGTATCTGATACCCATCTACAAAGACTTCAAAATGATCTTGCAAAACTGAAGGACAAAGTAATGATACAAAAATGTATGTGGGAGAACTAACCTCTACTGTGCATATAAAAGCATGACCCGTAAACTAGACATATAAATGTAGCTGTCCTGGTAGCAATGTGTTATATCACAGTAGCTCTCTTGGGAAACAAAACATTTCCTTCAAGATATACGAAGTGTAACCCGCTCTTTTAAATGCTGCATGGAAGACATACATGGTCAAAATGGCAATAACCTCCCATCCTTCAAGAATGAACTCCATTCAGCACTTTCCTGTTTTTGTGCAGGGGCTGGGGCATTTTTGGCAACATTTTTATTTTAAGCCAACCAAAACCTGAAATATGAAAACTCATTGGAAATCTGTAGTGGGTTAAGCCTGGCTGAATGCTCTATCCCTCTGCTCTACAACTGGATAGGGCAGAGAAAATACAAGGAAGGGTTCATGGCTTGAGATAAAGACACGGAGAGATCACTCACCAAATACCATCATGGGCAAAACAGACTCAAACTGTGGCTATTAACTGAATTTATTACCAGAGAAATCAGAGCAGGATAACAAATCTTAAATCCACCTCTTCCTCAGGTTTACTTCCTCCCTCACAGCAGCACAGGGAGAGTGAGAATGTGTGTTACAATCAATTCATTGTGCATTTTTCCTGCTGCTGCTCAGGGAGAAGAGTCCTTCCCCTGCTCCAGTGTGGGGTCCCTTCCAAAGGACACAGTCTTCCACAAACTTCTTCACTGGGTCCACCCCACAGGCAACAGCTCTACACAGACTGCTCCAATATGGTTCACTCTTCCACAAGCTGCAGTCCTTCAGGCACAGTCTGCTTCAACACTGGTCCCCCAGAGGGTCACAAGTCCTACTAGGAAACCTGCTCCAGCATGGGCTCCTTTCTCCATGGGTCGACAGGTCCCTGCTAGGATCCTGCTCCAGCATGGGGCTCCCACAGCTGCCTTCTAGGCATCCACCTGCTCTGATGTTGGTCTCCTCCATGGGCTGCAGGTGGATCTCTACATCCCCATGGATCTCCACAGGCTGCAGGGGGGCAACTGCTTCACCATGGTCTGTACAGTAGTCTTCAGGGAAATCTCAGCTGCAACATTTGGAGCACATCCTCCCTCCTTTTTCTCCACTGACCTTGGTGTCTGCAGAGCTGTTCCTCTCACATATTCTCACACTACTCTTCAGTGCCTGCAAATATATCTGTGCAATAACTATTTTTTCCCCTTCTTAGATCTTAACAGAGGCATTACTACCATTTCTGATTGGCCCCAGCTTGGGCCAGTGGCACATCCATCCTGGAGCTATTGATGCTACTGATGTGTTTGACATCTTAACCTGCACTGGTTACCATACCCATTCTACCCAGCAGTGAAAAATCAAAGGGTCAGAGGATTTTTGTCTTGCTGGTCCTAGAAATTAAGGATGATTAGCTCAGACACTGCTATTTAACATTTAAATACTTACTGAAGAAGAACACTGAACCTAATATATTAAAAATGCATGTTAGTATACATTTACAAGGTAGATGTGAGACGTGAACATTCAAGGATATATAAAGCAGATAATATGCTTAGGCTTTGGAAAATGATGACTGAAGTCCTATCATAAACATCCAAACAGCAATTGACATGGAAATTGATCTTCACAACATAAAACTCAATGCAATTGGCAGACATCTGCAAAATAACTGAAAAGAAGTAGTCTACGTTTGCCACCACATTGCCACAGGTGTCCCAGAAATCAGCAGGATTAATGAATTGAAAGATGGATTAAACAGTTTTACTGGGAAGAGTTCATCAGTGGCTATTAAATACAAGTATAGTAATGGGTTTAAAATCAACTTAAAAATGCTGACTGATTCTTATGTCCAAGGAAAGATCACACAACATGGACCTTTTCCATCTTAAGCTTTGGCTTAACTCACCATAGTGGTTATGAGGATTCTAAATAAATCAGCCTGCTACTGCTACTACTTCACACAAGCAGACTGGAACCATAAACTGCTTTAATGCAGTTTGTTTCACAGTATGTTTCACCACATGCCCATGTAATAAAGGTTAAGTGTCAGCTAAGCTCCTTTGTGGATATTACCACTCAATGTCATGCTATGCACTCAGTCAGATGCCATTTGGATACCAATGTAATGAACAAGTTGTCAAGCATTTAAAAACAGAGCTGCACGTAGATTTAAGAAGAGTAGTCAGTAAACACACAGGTTGATGACCGTATTTTAACATGATTTTTAGACTGAGGAAATATGACACAGGGGTTAATGTAACATAGTAAAGATGAAACCACATATATTGGATGAAAAGCTGTTTTTTTCCTCTTAGGGACACAAAGTTCATTTGGACATCATCTTAGAGCAGCATTCACCTCATTCCCCAAACAGAGCAACAAAACAAATACCTTGGTTTTGCAAAAGGCACAGACTTCTTGTCCTTATCAGGGCACAATGGAAGCAGTTGTTTTCCATCTATTAATTCTCTTCTGACTTAGAGACTGGTTAGCCCAGATAAACTCTCCTCCATACATTCTTCCGTGACAACTGAGCTCAGATAAGGTTCTCCACCTAACATCTGACCAGATTAAGATGTTCTGGGCATTCATGACAAGAGTGCTTCCCTTGGCCCAGCAGAATCCAACCTTTTTTCTTCCCTTCCCTGAGCTTTATGAGAATGATGAGAAGTTCTGACTTCCTCAAGGTCAGACTTGAAGTGGTGGGTAGATGTAAAGTACATGATTTATTTGGGAGGAGATGCACTCTGAATTCAAAATTAGACCAAGCCTTTAACTGAAGCTCGACCAAAATGAATACATTTATCTGTATCTCATATGAAGAGGGCTATTTTGAAAGCTTCAATTCAGCCACTTTTTGCCTAGAGCAAACTGATAAGTGAATTTTAAGAAACATCTCTAGAAATACACAAAGTGCTACAGATAAACAAAATACTGAGAACAAGAAATGCATAATGAGAACAGTCTTAGACACATACTGAAAACTCTGGTTGCAACTGCTTCAAAACCTTTATTGTGTATGTAACAGTAACAATGTCCAACCAATAATAGTATTATTTGTACTGATCACTGAATGTTAAATGCTGTTCTGAACAAGTACCCTCTGCTATTTGCCAGTGACCTTCATTTTAAAGACATTGCACTAGCAATAGGCTCCATCCATGTTAACACACTGAAAGTTCATGTTTGGTGCATCACTTTCAGATTACAAGGCTTGCCTCATAAAAATGGGGAGTATATTAATTTCAAATTCCTTTCTTGGGATCATATTAAGATTACAGAATCCTATAATGTGTCAGGTTGGAAGGACCACAGTGGGTCATCTGGTCCAACCTTCCCACTCAAGAAGTGTCCAGATGGTTCTTGAATTACATTAGCACTTTATTATTACTCCTTAATAACAATTCCCAAGAAATAAATCTATGACTGTAGATGGAACATGGGGTGTATCCTGAGCTGTGCAGTCTCCAGGTTGTATGGAGAGCTGAAATTGCTGATGCATTACACTGAGAAGAAAGGTTATATATAAACTGTATGGAGCTCCTTCTCCCTCCAGGTCAATAAGGAAAGGAATCAGTCTTTATGTTTCTCCAGTATAAACTTCAAGTTTATTGCTCAGAGGCTTATCTGTCAGGTTTTATAGAAGTAAACAGAAGCCAGGAGGAGAAACCATACCCACTTACGGAGTCTCACTAACTCAGAGATGAATACATCCCATCTATGGGACACCAGTACTGAAGAAGAAAACATGATGTAGATCCAGCTTCCCTCCTTGATATGATTGTATTTGAAACTATGTAAAACAAAAGACCTCACTGCTGAGGATGTCTGCTTCAAGAAATGTCTAGGGATAATCAGCAGGTTGACAAAATAAATCATGATACTCTCACATTATTGCTTTTGTTCAGTCATGCCAGGACAATCTTACTGTTTCATGTGAGATAATGATGCAAGAAATCTTAAGAGATCTCTGCCATTGCATTTTAATTTATTTTCTGTTTTTCCATGTCATGCTCCCAAGACTTCTAGCATACAGATACATCACCCTCATAAATGCCTTGATCCTTGTGTGGCTGCAAATGTTGATATAATCCATTACCAGCAACAGCACAGGTTACACAGAGGTGCTATAAAGGATGAGCCTCAGACAGAGATCCATGATCTGAGAACTGCTATTCTTTTCCACATGTAATCTCTCATGCTCATAAAAACAGATTCAAAAACTAAACAAAACAAAAACCAGCAGAGCATTCCATCAGAGAAAACAGGGTTGTAGGGAAATCTCCCAATCAGTACACCCCAATAAGTACAGGCTGTGCTATCAGGCAGCTCCATTCTTTCATGCTGTGTCACTTAGCTGTCTTTTGCTGGAGTCAAAATGCCTTCCTTGTTCAGTCACTTAGCACCTGCAAACTGTAAAAGCAAAGCCCAGTCTTTCATCCACATGGCATGACTAAGAGCACAAGCCATGAATTAGGGGAACACATGTAAGCACATCTTATCACTCTTTCCCTTTCCTGCACACTCCTTCTGCCTTGAGACTACTTCAGCATTTGCGTGACTCCTAAGAAATCCAAAATTTTGTTGGGTTTTTCACTCCTTCCCTTCAAACTACTTTTATGTCAAACTAACAGGCGGAAATGGCTCACTAAGCCATCCCACAGTTACCAGCACCAGTACAGAGACGTCAATTGAAGAGTTGGGGAAGAAAAGAGGTGGAAAGAACAAAGGAACAGGACAACCTCTTCAAATGTCTGACCTAGCCTTCACTACAACTAGTAGTAAGGCTACTACTATAGTGAGTATTAAATCTTGTTAAGGATGGTGAGCACTCCAAAGACAGAGGTCATAATTTAAAACAAAAGCACAGGAAGTGGAGATTTGCATGTAAATAACTGAAGGAGAAGGGAATTGAGAGGAGACAGCAGAAAAGCACAAGCCATCAAACAAGGTGGACAGAACACGGCTTTGAGGAACCTGATCTAGTGGAAGGTATCCCTGCCAATGTCAGGGGGCTGGAACTAAATGTTCTTTCAGGTCCCTTCCAATCCAAACCATCCTATGATTCCATGACACCTGGCCATGCCAGGGAGCAGCAGCAGCCTAGCTGCAGCAGCTCTGAACTCAGCAGGGGCAAATTTATCCAGAGGTACTTCCTACTAATATGTCTGGCTTCTTCTGATCCTAGAGGTGGCTCATACCACCTTAGGTGCACAAATCCTCGTAGTGGAGTACTGATCTAAACACAGATCACAGCATAAGCTGAACACTGCTTTAAGGGTACTGGAGGTAAAGCAACGCAAGTGCCTTGCACTACTAAATCCTCCTGCTATAACTCTAGACAAACAAAAAGAAAAATCAACTTTTTAGATAAAATGTCAATGTCTTTTTGTTCCTTCTTTTATAAAATCAGAAGGCTATAAAGAGCTACAAACAAAACACGAACAACACACATCCAAGTCCCAGAACACATGGCTTATCAGGGTTTAGAAAGAAGTATTTTTTTAAAGATGCCAGCTCTCTGCACAGTTTCCACGTTGTGTTAGAAGAAACAGGGAAGACAAAAAGTAAATATGCTAGTCAATGATTTAAGGGAACACCCAAAACAGCTACTAAGGGAGACAGACTGATGAAACCCACATCTGGCTTTCACAGCTGCTTGAGAAATGATTCACAAAGGGCTCAGGTCAGCCTGCGGCATGGGCTCAGGACTGGTACCCATCACCACACCACAGGCAGACACTTCCCAGATTAGCAGATGGGCACAGCAGGGTCTGGTACAGGACAGCAGGAAACTCCAACAGACAGATTGCCAGTGCAGAATTTCATAGGGGGAATGGTGAAGGTCGATTATCAAAAACGTAACCTTTTGGGTTTGCACAGAGCATGTTTTTCTCTTAAAGTTCCCACTCAGCAGTTATTCATTACCAGTTTCCTCCTGTTAGAAAAAATTACTTGGTTGGCATAGCAACATATTCCCACCATGAATTTCTATCTCTCTGTCTACTTTCAGCTCCCATGGACTGAGAGCTTCACCATTTCACACCATTATTGCCTACACCATACTCCTGCACATGGGCTTTTATTTAATTGCATCTGGCACCCAGGGGTGTGTACAGTCACTGTGTTATCTGGCAATGACATGCAAAGGAGTTGCAGTTCAGGAACACACTCAATGCAAACAGCAACTCCTAAACACACCAGAGAAATGGTCAGGGCCTAGTTACTGACCTATGTCATCCATCTTTTTAATGGTAAAAGATATTTACCTTATTTTAAAAAGAGTAAGGCAAATTCATCCAATGTTACAGAATTTTTAAACAGAAAGTTAGCTTAACAAAGGATGTATTCCAACTACATTTACTGATGTAATTTGTACTCACCAATAACTGATGGTTAACAACAAAAACATTTATCCTTTTAGAGAGTATATGGTTTTAGAAATCATTTGAGTGAAAGCAAGGAAAGTATTAAAGAATAAGGGTATATAATCAACAATAAACCCTCTCATATATGCTTCATCCCAGCATTTGATATAAATAAAATTAGTCCATAAAGAATATTTAAAGTTCACTACTTCAAAAAAACTTTCCTTGTTGTAGATGTACTGTATATTAGCTTAACAGCAGGGTTTAAACAAAACTGAGAACAAGCATCATTTAGTAATGTATTACCTAACATGTAATACATTACTCTGCCTTAAAATCTAAGGACATTTAATCCCATTGATTTATTCTAATTTTTTTAAGGACTGTTGCAGACTTCTAGAGATTATAGTAGCATTTTCTATAGATTTAAGGTTCCTGCATGAGTCAGTGCCATGAGTAAGTAACAGAACTCCTTCAGTTCTTAAAAGCCAAGCAGATGCTTACCTTCTCTGCTGAATGCTCAATATTCAGTACCTTTCAAAAACAAGCATGCTTTCTGCTGTGGACCAGGCATTTCATACTCTGCATATGTGATTTGGATTTACTTTATCAGGTTGGATATTAGGACAAACTTTTTCACTTAAACTGGTTAAGCATTAGGACAGGATCTCCAGGGAAGTGGTGGAGTCACCATCCCTGGAACTGTTCAAAAAACAAGTAAACGTGGCACCTTAAGAAATGGTATCGTGCACTTGGTGGTATTAGGTAAAAGAATGGACTTGGTCATGGAAGTATTTTCCAACCTTAATGATTCTATGATACTTTGAGTACCGTTTTGTTTCTTTTCGAGCTTGGGGTTTGCAGACAAACTTGCAAATACCAATTCAACAGAACCTGCAAGTGTCTCTCCATAACCCATTTAAAGCTACCAAATTCCTAAAGCAGGCAGCTATTTTACTGTTTAGCCTTTCAGAAATACTTCTTTTTGACAACAGTAAGGTCACAATCTACACAGTAAAATTGTTATGGAACTCAAGGAGACCTCTTTTTAGACTGGAAGTATTTATGGAATTTTAAAATAAGAATAAATTAATCTTTGAGTATTCAATACTAACAATTTGCACACTTTTTTTTCTTCTGGCTTAGAGCACATTTTTGCATCAGCACAATCTCAGAGGAGTTAGCAGTGGAGCTTCCAAACTGCTGTTCTGTCATATAAATCATTGCACAGACCACTCCTACTTTCACAGGGGACTTTTTTTTTGTTGACAGCTGTCAATAACATTACTACTTTTTACTCAACAACAGAACAACATATTAAAGCCCTAAGTACTCTATTAAACATAAGGTTTATAGTATCATGAAGTTAGCACACAGCATTGTTCCACAATACTCAGCAGCTGAAGGAAGAAAAACTAAAGTCTTTTGTTCTCAACACCATAGCTTCTACCCTCCTCAGACACCTCATCAGATGGACTCCACAGAAATCCACAACGGTTCTACTGTAAGAAATGGGAAAATAAATCAGGAGTCTGTTGCAGGAAATTCTCTCATTGCCATCACCATTTGTACCACTTCATCTTAAGCTCCTATTGCAGTCTCAGGATGTCAAGTAGGCAGGTGCAAGACAGGGTTTTACAGGTCAAAACCTACACCACAGCCTATGGTTATCAGGAGAATCTCCACAGAGCTCAAAGAGCAGTGAAAACAATACCAAACATCATGTTCTGCTCATGTGGTTCCCAGTTGCACAGCAACAGGTCCAGGCGGGTGTACCAGGGCACAGCTGCCAAAGTATGCATAAAAAGAACCTCTCACCAGATTCACTCTGATCATTCCTGAAGCCTTGTAACATCCCATATGGACGAAAACAAAATGACCACTGTTTGTGTGGAAAAAAGAACAGGTGGAGCTATGGTAATCAGTGGGTGTAATGAACTCTAAGCAATGGAGTTTTAGAGAGTGAAGAAAAAATGGTACTAACAAACACCCAGTCCAGGTCAATCTAGACTCTCAATTAGAAGAGAGCAGAAGTTGTCAGGGTGCTAAGTGTGATCTAATGGGAGATACCTCTAAAAGGGTCAAACAGCACAGGAGTACTGAAAGGTCTTTAAGGAGATCAAAGTACAACTCCAGTGTATGTAACCACTCAGAAAAACAAGAAACATTAGGAGACATTAAACACACGTAGGAACTCCAGTACAAAAAGAGAGTATAGGAGGAGGAGCAAGAAAAGGATGAACACAAATATCACACAAGAAAACATGGGTGAGGCTGGCAAAGCCAAAGCCCAGCTGGAGTTCAGACTTGCAGGGAGTATCAAAGGCAACAAGAACTTCTATCACTACATCAGCCATACAAAGATGAACATGAAAAATGTGGGTTTGTGGCTGGAACACAGGACAGTTCACTGATACCCTTGCAGCACCTTCCTCTACCATGGGTGAAAGGTGTTAGAAACTAGCAAAGAGATATCAAAGAAAGTAGAAAATGTAATGAAGGGGCAACTATGATATTAAAAACATAATCAAGCATATCTGTAACCCAGACAGGAGAGGGTGATGCTGCTGTCTCCAAGGACAAACTCACCTGACTGCTACAGAATTTCCAGTAACTCCCTCACTGCAATGACCTAAGTTTCACACACAGCATTACAGAGGAAGACCAAAGTCAGTGTCTCAGCATCAGTATCAGTCTCTAGCATGTATCATGAAAGTAGGAAACAAGCTACAAACATCAACAGAGCCAAAGAAGGCAAGATGCATGTGACATCTGCGTGGTTGGTGTTCCCTCCAGGAACCAAGGGAATGGAGGCAATTTGGAGGAGACAGGACTGAGGGGGCTAATCCGATATGATCCTTTCCATGAACAAGCCTTGCTTGGGAATATCACCTGTCCTCCCTCCACTGCATCCTCAACACCTCTCCTCCTCTTCTTTGCTTCCCTCTCACCCCAATGACCTGGGTCTTACCATACTTGACTGCTTGGATTCCATCCTTGGGCAATGGGAGGCATGAGCACTAACCTGTGTTGGCAGGAGAGGACAAACACCACCTTTTGGGTGCTGATAGCTTTTTCTGCCTGTGGTTCCTATGGTTTTCTGGTATATTCAAGTGATGCAACCAAGCAATAACAACATCTGTAAAAGGATGTCTGAAAGCAGATGCCCCCCTAAATAACAGTTTATTAAATACTCATTCTCACAATGTGAAACAGGGTGGGGAAGAGGAGGAGAGTGAGGAGATTGCAAAGGGAATTTAAAAACTAAAACAAACAAAAAACCAAACCAAACAAACTAAAAAAAGTCAAGAAAACAGAAACGTCAAAGTAATTTATGTAGGGACTCATCTCCACAGAGAGAAATATGGAAAAAAGTCAATGATGCTAAAAAAATATATACAGCTCTTTCAGTACTTCCCAGGAGGACACAGAACAAGAATAAAATATACATTAAAAAGACTATTTATAAGACAACCTCCAACAGAAAAAAAAAAGCTAACAGAACATCAGTGAACAAGAGAAAAGTAAAAGTAATCCCTTCTCGTAATGAACAGCAAGGATTAAAATAATTTTTGTACTTTCATAACACAACAGCATTTGTCTCATGATGCTGAAGTGTTCTGTAAATTATTGAGTTATATTGGTTTTTTCTTATTTTTCTTAGGCTATCCACTGTATAATAAAAATATAGTAACAATGCACACTTACACAATACTTCTCACTTCAAGAGTCCTTAAAGAAATAAAGTATAGCAATTACTGAACTGAGAGCCAGGAAGAGTAAAGATTTCACTTTACCCAACTCAAATCAAAGGGAAAAGACAAGAGCCCAGTCACTTCCATCTCATTTCTACTTTGAACACGCCAACATGCCCTGGTGAGCACAATATAGACTGTCATAATGAACTGACTACTCTAATGAGCATTAAAACAAACAAAAAAATTCCATTAAACTCATCTGTGAGTAAAACAAAATGAAACCTAATGACTAACTTTTCTCCTAGGTAAATAACTTAAAGATTTTGTGATTAACAATTATTCCACAGAGACGTTTCAATGGAAAACATTTTTACTCAAGAGCTCTGGACCACAGAAGTTACCATGCATCAGCAGACCTGCACTACCCATGCATATATATATCACAGATGGAGGCAAACGAGAGGTAATTCAAGGCAGCTTTATTTTAAGAAAATCAGGATTACCTAACTCACCTTTTTCAGTTTCTTAATAGGAGCAGAGGGGTTATGTACACTTGTAGCCTATTGAATTTCACTATCATTGAACTTCAATTAAACTTCCGATGCCGAATCAGGGGAGTTACCAGATGAGAAGAGAAATGGCTTTTCATATGTCACTAATAGTTTCACACATGAAGTCTAAAATGCTCATTGCTGTATCTTAGAATTCCACTGTACTGTGGCATGAAAGAGTACAGACTTGTGACAGTTTTGAGGCAGAGGTGCAACAGGAATACAGTGCTGTATACCAGCTAATACATGGCATGCTCTAATCTCACAGGACTACAGTGTTTATACCCTTCTGGCACAACGCACAGAGGCAAAAATCTGTACCTCACTGGTTCCTCAATCAGGATTGAAAACAAAATCAAAATTACAGCTAAACTGTCAATATTGGATTCCCCAAAGAGAAGGAATGGAGCACACACAGGTTTCATAGGAACTTGGGTTATCAGGGAGTTACATTAATTGTAGGCATTTGAATGGTTAAAATGTTTCTTGCGATTTTTTAAAAACCATTTTCAACAACTTCTTTAGTGCAGTAATGGAAATGTTGACCTTTCACATCTTCAAAAAGGAAATCTAATTTCAACCCATAATGTAGATTTAGGAATCCAAAGTTACTGACAGCTTGCATACATCATACTTGTTTTCCTTTATGCCCGGTTTCTCACCTGAATATATCTTCCAGGAGATTCCCATCATAAGCTCTGGTAGCAGAGCAAGTTGAGAGGTCATACATCATCAAAAAAGCAAACTGGTTTGAAGGTGAGCTCACAAAATAGTTGACTGGGAATAGAAGGCAACCAAACTATAATCTTGGAATGAACTTCAGCACTACACTCCAATCAAAGCCTCACCGTTTCTTCTCCCAAAGGCAACATTATTTTTCAAATTCATTTAAGCTCATAAACCTTATAAATTCATGTATCTAACGTATGATACATACGTATCATATATATTCTGTAACTGTATTTTTGCTATGGAACTGTAACAGTATTAGTATTAATGTTAGTTTCTGGGTAACATCCCAACATTCTCTATGAAGCTTTCTCCAGTCTTGGCAGATAAAGTATTATCCTTTTCCTTTACTGCACAGTTGTTCATAAAGATCTAAATTTCTTATAATTGAAACCCTCTTATTGCTGCCCTTCTATTACTATAGACATAGAAAATCTCTTTTAGGCATGGCACTCTTGCCTAAGCACAAGCTGTTTGGAGTAAAGATCTTCCTCTGCTTCACTCCTTTACACTTGCACCTGAATTCCTAATAAGTACAGTCACTAATATCTGAAGAACACCATTAAAAGACTGTCTAAACATCTGAGTAATTAAAGCTAGATACCCTGGGACCACCCTTTATTGGTACAATGTCTCACACAACTAAGTTTTCACCCACAAGCAAAAATCCCTCTGTTCCTATCATACATAAAACAAAAAATACCAGACAGAATAAAGAGCATATTCCCTGCTGTTCTCTGTACCAGTCAACTTAGCTGCCTGGGAAAGGAAAGCAATGGCAGACAGTGGTCAGTAAATTAAGTCTCAGAGGATCTGGGATACTTAGTGTGAATTTCAGACAGCATCATACATCTTACAATCCCACCTGCATTTTTAGTCTGCAATCTTGGTTAACTTGACAAAAAGACTGCCTGGCAAGTGTGCTGAGCTGGTTAAGCTATCATTTGCTGTTAGTCTTAAATCTATTACCTTTCTATTGCATTTTGGGTCTGACCCTGGGAGAGGAAAAAAAAACAAAAAAACAAACAAGGAAACCACACCTACATCCATGATAAAACCCCTTGGCTCTCTAGACCGGAGCTGACTTCAAACGGAATAAGGAACATGAAACACTGAAAAGATTCAGTGTTTGATAACACAGCAGTGCAGAGACATGCCAGAAGTGGGCAGCTGGGGGTCCCAGAAGCAGGAAAATGTCTCAGGATGTAGTTCCAGATACAGGTCACCAGCTCTAATCAAAAGCAGCACCCACAACCTTTTTCCCACTCTCTCCATCTCCATATAATGGATGATATCCATGACTTTACATGCAAGTATGACTTGCAGGACATACACAACCATTCCCTTTCTCCCTTTGGGTAGGTTCTTCTGGGAGCAGCTGATCCTACACTATCCAATGCCATTGAGTCACTGGCAATAGATTGAGTAAGAATGCCAGGATGACAGCAAAGATGTAGGAGTTGGCTACCTTTTTTCTTTATGCAAGCTTCCACTCAACATGAAACAGCACCTGCAGTACTCATCAGCTTGTGATGCTTGATTTGACTTAATTACTCCAACTGACATAACCCTTCAGGGCTGTGTCTTGCACCCTTCTGGGGGTGCACTACCTTCAGCAGCACTCAGGAAATACAGTGGAGCCCCTTAGGTACATCTCACAGGGCTTTGCATCATGCCCTGTAGGTTAGGTCCTTACTGGATCTGGAGTCAGCTCCTGAGCTTTCTCTGAAGACTATTCTACATTTATGGCACTGTAAAGCAACCAGTTAATTGTACCAGCTGCAATTCTAACACCTCATAACTCCTTCAGTGATGCCAACTGCAAGGTAAAGAAAACCAAGAGAAAGTAAGAAGGACTTTCTCTGCAGAAGAGATCGATGCATGTGCACTGTACATATGCAACTTGCTTCCCCAAATCAGTCATGCTTGAACATTAAGTAATTCAGAAAAGAAATAAGTAATTGAATGAAGCAGAAACTCCCAAATGACAATAGCAAATATCAGAAGTGCTCCTTCTTCTACTAATACAAAGAATGTACCCAAGCTGAATGAATCACCACAAAACAGCTCCCCATATAGTCATGCAGCAAGCTTTGTTACTGAGACTACTCTCACAAATGAATAAGGTATTTTTGGAAATCTTCAGAAATAAAAGGTTTAGTTCAGTATTACCCAGGCTGAGGTAAAACATGCTTATGTATATAACAATATAAGATGGATGGCATTCTTCAGATACACGACAAGAAGATAATTTGGCTGACCATAAAAGACACAGAGCAATATTGGCTTATTAAAGGGTTTTGTCATTTCAATAATTTCTTTTCATAATTCAGTCATGGTAAGTGATTCGAATGGAGACAGATCAAGAAGAATTAGGAGGAGAATTCAGAGTAAGATATATAATCCTCCAGTGATGATTTGAGAGGATAAAATGCAGGCAAAGGAACAGATGAGACTGCAGATCTGGAAACAAAAAGACTGATGAAAATTAGTAGTTCATCATTCTCTGTATTTGAAGATTGGTTGTGGGACATTAAGTCCTACATTTATATCTCCTTTTAACAACAGCTTACAGGCCCAACTCAGCAAATACTTGAAAAAGTGTAACTGAACACTAAGTTGCACACAATTACCAATTTTTAGAAACTGGGCCACATTTTGCAATGACTAGCAGGACTTTCAAACTCTACACTGAAACCAATCAACACTACTTATCCTAACTTCTTAACAGTAGCCACTAACTAATAAATTCTTCACCCAGTCTCTATTATCAAGACATTAATCCAGCTTCCACGCATTTTTACAATAACAATTCTTTCAGAATAGTTTTTGGCACAGACAAAGAATGAAGATTTTTTTTTTCCTGCTGAAGTACCCCATCTTCAGCCTCATGGGGAAGGGCCACCTTCTTCATGTCCTTTTTTGAAGCTGGTAACTGAGAAAGATTTTACTGCAGCCCAAAAGATCTAAAGTTGTAGGTCACTGGAGGATATTAAATGATAAGCAAATTCATATTTCTAAAGTAATTCTCCCAATTTATTAGCAATGCTAGCTCCTGTTCCACAGTAGGGAAGATAATAATGAAGCCTTGTTAAAGGGCGATGCGATATCTTTTATGTAATGTCTTTTTTTCATTTGTGATAAAGTCATTAAAGCAGTACTGTGTCTTCCTGAAGCCTCAAACAATAGACTGCATTAAATCTCCTGTGCAAAATTAAGGACAGTAGTTCACTGGAAAAATAAGCATGTGGTTCTTGCTTATGCTGATGGCCTTCTTAAAATCATTAAACTTCTCTAAAATGGTGACATTAAAACAATGCAGAACTGTTTTAAATTTTTTCAAAGCAAAGAAAAAATCCATTTCCCTTGTAAATACCTTTTTGTTCCAAATCTGACCAGAAACCTCTATATCATAAGGCATGTCTTCCTTATAGACTGCCCAAATCCTATTCTCCCACAATGATCTAACTTGAACTCAGCGTCTTAAATCTAGGTTGGTAAAGGTTTGTCTTCACTGCACCAACATAGGCTGCAGTTCCAGACTCCTGCTCACCTCTTCTCCAGTCACAGGCTCCAAGGATCTAGTGCATGGGGCATAGCTAAAATGTCAGCTCCAATTTCCTTTCAGACTCAGCTAGAGACTGGGCTGTTCTGCAGCTGGGAGTACCTCACACATTTTCATTCTCCCAGGGCGACCCAGAAATCTCTTCTGGACTACACTTTCTTTGCTTACTGCTTTTGCATTTGAAATTCACATTCACCTGCTCTAGATAAGTAACACTTGTGCAGTGTAAGGACTGAAATACTACTACTTAAGAAAACTTCCTAAAAATTTTTCAGTGGTATCAGACCAGGTTTGGACAGACCACACAAATACAGCGAAAGACACACAGGAATCACAAAACAAAATGTGTAACATAAAAGTTAGAAGATCTTGGAGCTCATGCATAAATGATAGAGAAGAACCTTACATTATACTCAGGCTCTTTTGCAACAAGACTTAAGTCTGTTTAAATTAAATTAAATTGAAACAGGAAACAAGGGAATAGAAAGGATGGGTTGCCTAACTTGGTATCCAAATACAGTAGGAAATGCTAGTATCTGCTCTGTCCTGGTTCTCACCTATATCATGCATGATTTCTACTACCACCATACATAGTTAAGAGACAATCTGGTGAAGACCAAGTTGCCCAGAGCAATATAGGGAAGATTAATTTCTTATTAATTAAATGCACATGGCCACACAGTCCGTTTTTTGACCAAAACTATAGGCCACAAAAAGTAAGTGAAAAAGTAACTCAAGGTTAAAAGCTAGTGTTGTTTGTATAAAAACTTTTTTTCTCCAATTGTACTTTCATTTTGGCGCTGTAGCTGGGAATGTTCCTTCGGAGTTTTTTACTTCCATGTTGTCAAGTTATTGAAATGATCATTGTTCACTTTACCAAGAATGCTAAGCTGGGTATTTTCTACTTCTTTAGTCAATAGGTCAAGGGAGCACCAGCTGGGTGTGCAACACAGTCCTGCATTCATAAATAGCCAGACAATACCCAAACTCCCCTAGCAAGGTCCTGTCTGTGAAGCCCACCTTGGAGGCCATGAATCACAAGAAGAGTTAACCAAGGCACAACTACATAGAAAACATCTTTTCTGGATGACATATTCATGTGTCCTGCAGAAAAGCACTCAATATTCCTACAAGGAACAGGTACATATCCTTAAAAAATTCTTTAACATCAAGAAGATGTTTATTTGACATATGGGCTCAGGCATAAATAGCAGACAACTCAAAGTGGTGCCGTAGCCCTTCTAAGACAATGTCACCCTGAAGCCTCATGGACAAAGCATGACAACTCAGTGTTCTCTAGTCTGATAGAGCAATGCTCACCATCCTGGTCAAAGGCCACTGCTGTTCCAGACCCTGTTGGTTTCACTCCTCCACAATTGATACTGCCTTCATGATTGTCCAATCACAGATTAAACCTTTTTTTAATAACCCTTAACCCTTAAATGTCTCACTTTTGCCCTTGCAAACCTAGAGCCTGCAGCTACCAAGCCAGAACAGCAAAAAAAAAACGAAGTGTCTTCCCCGGGTTTTGGAAGTTTATCTGGTGTTCAGCTCCTAAGTGACGAAGCCTTGGACATTATGCTCAAAAGGCTCAAAATGCCATCTTAGTTCCCAAAGTTTCAAGTAGAAGTCACATCTGATACACACAAATGCTGTGATAGAGATGCAACTCCAGGGAATTCAGGCTCTATAACAACACAGACATCAAAATTTCAAACTCCTACTGCTTGGATCGCACTTCAGTTCCCACTCCATGCTTCCCAAATACGATATTCATCTTCCCAATAGCTCCACGTGCTGATTTTGTTAATCACATCCTTTAAACACTTGTCCCTGCTATGTATACCAACACCTACATATACAAAGCACTCTTCGAAGTACATGCCAAACATCTGTTTCATTCAGCTCTCTTTAGAGTTTAAGATGTTTGCTGGAAAATTGCCATCCTAATGGCCAGCTCCTCTGTTAGTGAACTGGAGAATTCATTTTGTATTTATTGATTGTTCCCTAATGAAGTATCATAAAGGTGCCAGAGACTCTTGACCAGACACTACTTAATTAGTACCAAAGTGCATAAAATTCTAAATCAAATGAGCTCTTTGTCCAATGGCTCAGTCACTGGGGAAAAAATGACATCATTTTCTGCTTATACAGAAGTCTATAAAATTTTATTTAAAAACTCTAAGGAAATTAAAAAATTATAGAGATCATTCATTTCCTTCCAGTTCCTAAGACACCAGTAGGTCTTCCAGAATCAACCCATGCTTTGCTATAGGAAGTACTCTTTATAAAGGACCCAGCAATACGCATCATGCACAGAATTTATTTTAAACCGAACAAAGGCAAATGCCAATGGAACCTTTGTCTTCTGAACACTATAGAGAAACGTTTCTGTTACACACAAAGACATAATGCAAAGCATCCAGAAGGTATTAAAAATGAATGGATCTGTCTTTTCATCATAGTGGCTCATACAATAACTCAATTTTTACATTCCCACAAACTACATTGTATTGGAGTAATTTCTGAGGGTACTTGCTCTCAAGAAGACAGAGGTGAGCAAGAAGTTGATTAAATGCCAACCTTTTTCTTTCTCTCAAAGCCTCAAAAATACCCTGAATAACTGGTACTTTCTTTCAAGTATTTCAAATTAAGTCATCCTGAAAGTTAATTCCTTCTCTTCCATATCATTTAAATTCTCAATTAAATAACTGAGAAAATAGCAGAAAGGGAAAAAAGCCAAGCAACAAAATTAGGCAAAAGCCCATCTCTACAACGCAATAGAATTGCTGCTTCTATTAGGCTGCTTGTTGAAGACATCTGTCCTTAGATGAGTGAAGTGTCTTGGATTCTTTGGAATAACATATGATACATAGAAGGAAACAAAGTTTCACAACAGCAAAAAATTCTTTTAAATACCCTTGCTGTAATCTACAATCATTGACACCACATATGCAAGAAAATACCCTCCCATCTTCCAAAAAACTATCACTCCAACACCAAGTCCTGTAAAAAAATTCAAAATCCAGTTCATGCTCTGTCCTGTATTCAGTAGTTGACATGATACCAGCTTTAGTCCTCTTATCTTTATGATAAACAAGTACATGTCACCAGAGAGAGCAGGTTTCCACAAACAGAAAATAGAGTGGGACGAGCATAAAAATGATTAAACAATCACAGTAAGGCAAATATTCCCAGAAGGCAGAGGAGCAAACATACATACATATATGGACTTCCCAGACATATGAATTTGGCTTCCTTTACTGAAATATATTCCTTTTTCCTTTTTTTTCTTTTTTTAATTAAACTACATCTTTTTTTAATAGGTGTAAAACTACACCAACAGCATCTCAGCTATCCCAGATGATTTCAGTAAGTCTTCTGCAGAATTTTGTTCTGTGCGCCCAGATCAGACTAGATGCTCACCAGTACAAGTCCCAAGAAAGTACAGTAATTTCACGACCATAAGGCGCACCTGACTATAAGGCGCACCCGCCGACAGCCAGCAAAATTCGCAACGTGTAGATCAGATAAGGCACACCAGACTATAAGGC
>PYHW01010678.1:2298817-2329539 GCA_013186435.1 Turdus rufiventris
CCGGGTTGGTAACTTTTGCCACTTTGTCCCTCAGATAAGGCGCACCGGACTATAAGGCGCACTTCCGGGTTCGAGGGAAAATTTTAGTAAAAAGGGTGCGCCTTGTAGTCGTGAAATTACTGTATGCTCCAGAACAGTGGAAATAAAGAAAAACATAGAAAAGAAAATGGGAGGGACAGTTAACCACAGAGAAGTTGGGGAAGGGTTACCAGAGTGAGGTCACACAAAGCTCTGCTTACCCCTTGCTCGGATTCCAGCAGCTCTGTTTTGACTCTGACTGCCGGCATCCCATCAAGCATTAACATTCTGTTCTCAAAGGCGCTGATGTCCTAAGGCAAAGAAGGACAAGGTTAATCAAAAAATTATGAAAAAAAAACACTTGTTTTAATTCACTGGTTTAAGTTCCATGATACTGTAGAAGGATGTTTCTTTCAGCGGAAATGAAGTTAACAAGGAGGATGTAACAGTAATTTCAAGGAGTAGCTGCCAAGTTACTAGTTCTCCTAAATCATACTTTTGGTTATCCTTAAAAAATAACTAAGTCTTTGTAAGCAACAAGGAAAAATCATCTCCAATTGCTATTTTGTAATTTGAAAATACACAGGTTCACATATGTGAATTCCTTGCTTTGGAACTGGAAAGGAAAGCAGTGGTGTCAAACAGTTTGAAGGTTTTGGCAGTGTGCTTAGGTAGAGTTGATTTCAGTCAAAACATTTGTACTTCTGGTAGACAAAGCATAGGCTTATATGGAGAGAAGTTACAGTGAAGGCCCATGCACATTATAAATTAACACACAGTTGCTCAAATTCCTTATCATCTTATAAAGTTATCAGCATTTGTCAGTTAAACATCTCCACACACCTCTGAGATGGGAGATAAAAAAACAAGTTAAAAACATGAACTGTCCATGTAGTTATGGGCACTATACACCAAAAGCTTCAAGCTGAAAAAGGATTTCCAGAACCGTGCTTCCTTGAATCAACATTTCTGCAGTTACTGGAGAGTTTATGAGGACGCTGAAAACAATCTTTTGTGCCTTCAATTCAAATAGTACCTCAACATGAATCAATTTTCTACTCCAGCCAAGGTTGAGGGCTGGTGTTTGAAAGCATGTGTCTTCAGCTGCCATTTAGTTTGGACAACATTTTATTCTTCAAGCTAGAGTGTGACTTTACAAATACAGACACCTTGATCGGTGCTACAGAAATGCAGAGACATCACACCCATTTTTCAAATAATGGAACTGGAGCACACATCACTTACAAGTGAGTCATTCATAGTCAGTTATTAATCTACGTCCTGTTTTAAAGGCTCTAGACTGGAAACTCACCTCATAGTCATCAGTAACCGAATGAGAATGGAAAAAAACCATTTTCCCTGTGTTACACAGGCAGCAGATCCATTTAGCACTGTGTGGTGCCATTATTCATTATATGAATGTACAAGGAATGCATTCAGAGCCCTGTTTCTTATCGTGGTTGCTTCAGTGGAATTTTAAGGAAAATGGTCCATCCAAATGGAGCTTTCAAAATATATTCTAAAAACTTAAACTAGTCCTAACATTTTCTTTTTTCCCAATCGATACACCTCATCCCAGGATCATCACTTTCCAGCATATAAATACTGCTTTATTGCATTTTAAAAAAATGTACCAATATGGCCATGCTCCAACATGGTGCCAAAAGCAGAGCAAATGACCTGCTTAAAATCCGTCACCCTCACTTTGAGCCCTGTGTATTTCAGCACCCAGAGCTGTGGTTACATACTACAGGACGGAAGAAACTTGACAGTGAAGCAGATAATCAAGTGCAATCTCTATTTCTTTCCTTTAGAAGCACATCTAGATCATTCATAAAAAGATCTAAAAACTTAGAGTTATGAAATTTCAGACTGAACAAATAATTTTCAGTAGGACACCTCTGCATTCAAATATGTGAGAATGAAAACCAGCCAAGCTATTGTGATGTCTCAGTCCATGCTATGCTGTGCATCTACTGTATTTTCAATGCTTGACACAACAGGAAGAGGGGGAAAAAACAAGTTCCTCCTATGTTTGCTGAACAAATTATTTTATGCACCTTGATCTTCCTTCAGTGTTTGAGGTATGAGGTGGAAAAAATGCAGGAAGGGTCTCTGATGCCACAAAGAAGCTGGACGAAATTGTGCATGGCTTTACATCTTTCACCCCAGTAAGGGCAGTGTACTGTTTACGTATTAGCAGCAGATCTCAGGTGTCACTGAGCCCAATCAGTTGGGATGTGGTTTGAGTGGAGAAAAAGCAGGAGCCAGTGTGGCATTCCTGGCTCCCTCAGTGCCTACTTTGCAAGTTGAGAGGTCCCTCTGCTTTCCTGATTTATAGGCAGCACAGTTGAATTTTACAGCAAGATCAGGAATACACCATCATCAAACACCCCTTAGGCTGTTTAGCCCATGGACAAAGAAGGATGAGCTGATGCTGCATCGTGTCCCTGAGGAAGTTTTACCCGCCTGAGCAGAGGGACGAGGCTGGTTTACACAGGAGGCACAGGCAGAAGGAGGGGGGAAGACAAAGCGCCATGGAGGAAAGGCAGGTTTAATGAACTGTTAGAATCTGATTAGAGGCTAATGTCCCTTTTAGTGCTTTGTACCAATTTACAGCTGATATACTTGAACCATTTTTCCCCACTGGCTGTGATAAACTCATTAGTTTTAAAAATGCAAGCTAAACAGAGCCTTTGAAGTTTAAAACTGATAAATCATGAAAACCTGACTAGTTCATGTACCATTTAACACATTTACATTTAACTAAATTTTTGTAGTGCTCGCTTCCCCTTTTGTTCTCCAAAAAATCTTATTTCTTAAAAGCAGCCTTTCTAGTGCTCATCTGAAGAGCAAATACTCTGTCTCTGGCTTTTGGATAATTTATAATTCACAGCAGCAATAATCACAGGAGTAAATTATTTGTAAACTATTTGATCTCTTCTGCATTCATAACTTGAAGTATGTTGTATTACATATCCTGAGGGGCCACTGCTGAGTAGATCCAGTCTGTGTGTGATCACAGGGATGACACATTCAGCCCAAAGTCACCCATACAGCTGATCCTTCCAAACAGCACTCTCCTGATATAACCAGTGCTTGCACTACAGTATGTTCAAAGCCACACAGCAAATCAGGTATAATTGTTAAGGTTTGCAAACAGCGGGCTGTCACCTAAGGCAAAGGGGCCTGAGTTACTCCCACTAGGGCTGATTGAGTTCTTCCAGGAGCCTCCAAGGTCAGACAAGCAGATGGAGCATCCACACCAGAGTGAGGCCAGGCTGCTCCAGTGCCCACATTAACTGATGAGACCCATGAGATGCACCAGCAGAGATGGGTGATGTGATGTATTGAGTCAATGCATTATTCAGGCCACTCAATTGTCTTCATTAACTGTGGTAGCTAACTTCCAGCCCCCAAAACTGCTCAGGTGAAGAGTGCCTTAATTTGTATGACAATCCTTCCTTTTCTAGTCTCCCACATCAACCCTCCTGGTGGACTCGTTTCCCACCTTGGTAAAATGCACAGCAGATGTAGGTCCTAAACTGGGCATACAATCAAGCCGAACACTGCATGACCTTACCAAAACATCTGTTCTCTTGGATGAGTAACTCATCCTAAAAGAGATAATGCTCTCTTTCTCAGTGCCATCCACTGAAACCTGCCACTAATCACTTCTGGACATTTATTCCCTTGAAATATTAATTAAAAACACAAATCATACCCAGGTCCGTATGGGCAACTGCTATTCTAGCAGTTGTTACACAAGACAGATAAGCTTTCAAGCTTATAAGCTTTTCTGAGAAGCTGTGGCAGCCACTTAAGAACCAGACTCTCCCCACTTCTAAAAGGCCTACATTTTCAGCACAGCACCTCTACAACCATCATTGGCATTTTTTTCATGAGGATGGCTTTCCCTTGCAACTTTTAATCAAATTACCTTTCACTACTTTAGAGGAAGAAAAATATTACCAAATCTCATTATCTCAACTTGATACAAACCTCCTCAGCACCCAGCAGTGTTTATTTAATTATGAATTACACTATTATGACATTTGCCATCCACGAGAAGTGCTATGGTTTTGTAGCCAAGTTTTTCATTTGGCCAAGCCATACATTTTGAGAATCATACTGCAAACTTTTAACAATCAGAGAGGATCTGATCCAACACCAGACCTCCTGTTCTGAGACACTACCTACGACACCCCTAAACCCCCCTCATAATTTCTTCTAAGCATAAGATGGCAGAAAGCAGATACACTCACCCCACATCATAGTTGTCTCTCCCACTCTCCAGGATTTTCACACCTAGCTGCTCAGTACTAAAACCCTACCCCAGGCAACCCCAGGAAGAAAGCAGTGAGCTCAGCCTTCAGAGCAGCCAGAACTCAGACCTCACATTTCCTCCATGGACCGACAAACACTTACACTGCTGTGAAAGCAAGCCTCCTCCTCGTCTTTCACTCGTGAACACACAAGCAATACAGAGGCAATGCAGATAATGCTTGCTACTGCTGCCACTAATGAAAGGCTTAATCTCACTGAAGAGCTGCATACTGGTAAGACAGAGACACTGATGGTTCTGCTTTTTCCACAGTGACCTAAGAGGTTCAGCTGACAATTGAGTCTTCAAACTCTGGTGGGCTTGACCTTAGCCATGTACCATATGCCCACCCAAGCCACTGCTGCATTTCATCTTTCTCTCAACAGCACAGGGGAAGAGCAGAATGTAAGAAAGCTTAGGAGATGAGATAAAGACAAGAAAATCAGTTATGAGTACTGACACAGGCAAAACTGACATGATATGGGGAAAATTAATTTATTGCCAATAGAGCTGGATGGTGAGAAACAAGGATTAAAACTAAGCACCTGCACCTTCCTTCTACCCAGGCCCAGCTTCACTCCAAACCTTCCTTTACTTTTCTGTACAAACTTAACTTATAACATGACACACTTTGATTTTGAGAAATTAAGTACCAGCCGGGGGAAGAGCAGTCTCAAATGTACCATTCAAGCTACAGTAGAAAGTTTCAAGCTTAAGGGGAGTACATTTGAACAGCTAATAGCCATGAACAACCTTTAGGCAGTGCTTCTGTCCCAAAGCTATGACACAAAATTTCCCCTGCCTCATCTTCTAGTTCTTTTCACACAAGTTTTTAGTATCTGTAATAATTTCTTAATTCATCATTATATTCTGGGGGTAATTTTTGTTGTAACAAATGTTTCTGGTAGTTGATAAATGCAAAGTCTTGCTTTTTTATACATCTTAGAAACATCACTGAATTAACCATGAAGTAACCTATGTTATATGCCCTATAAGTAAGATTACCTTGTTGATTTTTCTGAACGCTTATACCCAAATTTGTATTATTCTCTTTGCTTATGTTACTACACTGAAGTTATTCATCAGTCAAAGCAAGAGTCAGCATAACAAATCAAGACAAAAAATGTGAAGTGATCCACTCAAGGTAAGGTAGAACCTTTTAATGGTGTGACTAGGTACGCCTTTAAAAATGTGTAATTGGTTTTTTTTCTCTTAGTTTCGAGGGATAATAGAAGAATGAAGGATTAACATCCCTTACCAAATACAACAATCTTCATAGGGAGAGAAAGCCAAGGAAACCTGTCAACTAATTTTCTGAAGACCTTTATACAGCATACAAAGATTAGTTATTCACTTAAATACAGTTCTCTACAGGATGAAACACACCAGTTAAAGAAAGTACATTCATGTGGCTAGAAGAGAATCACTTAACTGGGAGCTCTGCCAGGGAACTGGGGGTAACAGCCCATGCCTTGCCATAAGATCTTCATCATATGTAATTATATCTACAGCTGTGTGAAATGTTAATAAAGAAAGCAGAGATTCTGGTAGTTCTGTATTTTACTCCAAACTTGAATTTTCAGTCAAATTCCCAAGAAAACTAATTTGGTTTTACTGATGCTTCAAGGAATCTGTGTGAAAAAAGTGAAGTCAAGTCTTAGACTTCTCACTGTTTTCATCTGAAACTGGGAGGAGCTGACTCTAGTTTATTTCAATTAAAAATTAAATTTCTTTGGTGATAAGGGACACAGACATTGAGCTGCATGGCATCCAGTGAACAGGGAGGCATCACAGCTCTAAGCTTTCTAGGAAGGCTTCTGAGTGTGGGCTCTTGTTACAATTGTGCCTGCCAGGTAGAGCCCAGACCTCAACAGGAGCTGTGACTTGATGCTGTCAGTGCCTGAGGCACAGGCAAGATCTGGCCTTCAGCTCAGGCTCCCCAGCTCAGCTAGACCCTGTCCAGCTGTATCCCACTCATATAGTACAAAGATGTGCACATGCTACACAAGATTTCAAATTCCTAGTCCATTGCCTAGATCTCCTGAAGAAAATAACACTGATTTTGAAAACAGCAGACTTCCAAAGTTATTAACTACTCAAATCCCTAAGGTTGTAGTGACATTGTAATTTGCAACTGATTTTTACAAATCTGTCTCTAGGAAAAGACTTCAAGTCGAGACAATATTCAGTGAAGATAACAGAGATCTCAAATTTTGCTGCTAAAATACTTTTGATTAGCTTGGGTTTAAGTTAGTTTTAGGAACTATAAATAGAACTGAAGAGATGTGGTCAGCTTCCAGGTGACAGGATCATCAAGTGCCTTGGCAACTAGAGGTCAATCTGCTATTTCTCAAACTCAGCAGGCAACCCCATCAGCTTTGATGGCTTAACATCCCTTTACATCCCGCCAGTTTTAGTGCTTCTACAAAGAATTATGGATCCTTCTGATAGCACAGAATTCAGATAAATAGGCTACAACCAGCAGTACTTATAATAACCCTTACATTTAACTTTCATCAATGGCTTCATTGTTTTCCTTCTAATACAACATTCACAGAATATTTGATTTTTGTGACTATCAATGGATTCATTAAGTATCTGTGAATTTTCTTAACCTTACACTTAAAAGTCCCATATAACAAAAAAAGCCCAACCTCTGCACCAAAAAGAGAACTGGAAAAGAGCTATCATTTTGGAGTGACACATATTTAAGAAAGAGTACATGTGCAAAAAGCATGTACTACATTTATCTTCACACTATAATTATTTTAAAAGACATCTTTTCAGAAAAGTTGCTAAGTAATAGTAAAACTCTTGATAGTTTCTCCTTTGTGGTTTTGAAGTACAGGCAAGTAGTAAAGACTACTATCAAACCAAAACTCAATACTTCCCCCCACCCCCCTCAAAAAAAAAACCCCAAAAAAAAAAAACCAGGTAATTCATTTAGATTGCCACTTCTCCTTGACCACTATTATAAGAAAAGTGTTTTTAAAAAACTCTTGTTCAATTTCCAAAGCAGTTTTCTACTATCTTATGCCAATTGCCCTTGAGACAAGAAAAGCTTAAAGAAGAATTCGGAGATGAATAAGGCTTAAAATTAAAATCAAACCTCACTACCTGGCAAAAAAAATTAACAGGAAACACAGAAGAATCTTTCTAGTGTTACATGGCCCAAATTTGCACATATTACTTAAAGATTACCTTCACTGTTGTCTAAACTGTGACTATTTTGTACTTGCTGAGCAAATTAATATTAAATAGTATTGCCCAGGAGCTTGCCAGCAGATACACAGTGACTATCTGCTCCGGTCAGAAAATTAGCTGCTGAAAGCACAGGGAGCTGGGCTGGCACAGTTCCCCCACCTGCCACTGTGCAAAGTCTGCTTCCATAAAGACAGATACAACATGGACTCTGTGTGCTGGAGAATAAAAGGAACATTTAGCATGCAGCATTAGCCATAGTTTAGTCCAAAATTTGTGCACGAGATGCTGTGGCAAGCCAAACATCATCATCAAACATCTACAGGATCTGCTTGGCACCATCATTCCATGCAGCCTGAAGGGACCGTCACCTCAAAGCAGCAGCACCTTCAGCTCTACAACTGCAAAGCTCCAGAGGGAACAGTGAAACAACTGCATAAGCACTTTCATAGGCCTGGCCATCATCACTTGCTCCAGAAATTACACTGGTCTTTGCCATTTGTGTTTCAAAGAAAACAAACACATTACAAATGACACTGGTTGTCCCACTGCTGCATGGGATCGTACCCAACCCTTCAGCCCAGCAGCAAAACTGTTGCTCCTCTGGGTGCCATGTTCACTCCCCTGGAATAAAATACAGCAATAAATTGAAGGTCAGGATCAATATCTGGCTTTTTATAAACCACAGACATTACAAACTGCATCCTCTGAACAAGAGCAGTATAAGGTTATGCCGACATTAAACATGCCTAGTGCCTTCTAGCAGCTGAGCCACAGAAATGTTAGGCAACTGACACTGCCTCTATACAGCAGGTAAGTAAGGGTAATTCCTTGTTTCTCACTGACCCGGGAGCTCCAACATAGAGGCAGAACTAAAAGGGAAACAAGGAAAAGCCAGCCTTCGTAACAACTAAAATTTAGGACTTTCAGCTAACGCTTATTTTTTTATTTCAGATTTACTTTGTTTACATGCAATTTTTAAAAACTTTTGGGGTTTTTTACTATTAAGACAGAGCAGTATATGACAACCACAAGAGAACAACTCGTTCCCAGAAGTCAGTGGTTTATTTCCAGCTCAGCATGTCATGCTGCCCATGACAGGAATAGCAGCCTTGAGGAGGAGGACACCTTGTGTGCAGTTGCACCTTCCAACACCAGGTATTCTAGGACACATTCACAAAGTGCACAGACAGCTCACACGGAACTTCAGAAACCATCTGTCACAGTTCATGTACAAAGTCACACATACCACAGGCAGTAAGTGGTGAAACCAAGTGTTCTTTCAATGGCCCTGCTCCAGCTGCCAGTTAAGAGCTGTGACCGCAGTCAGCCTCGGAAGAACAGTCAGCTAGCAAATGCATATATATAAAGCTCATTTGATTCATAGAAAGGCCAAAATAACACAGGAATAATTAAATAAAACTAAATTATTGCATGCTCAGATGAAAAAGTCAGACTACATGCCAGAAACTAAGAATTACTCCATGACCTTCCCCACACTTTACATGTACATGGAGGAACAGCAATTGCTTCTCACCATGGAGCAAACTCACTGCTTATTCTGACATGTTTAAAGAAAGGGTGTATGCTGTGATGAAACTCCCAAACTGCAAATGTTTAACACCCTGCCCCAACCCAATCTCTGTTTTGTTTAACAACAGTTCGAGGTTTCCTGCTCCTTACACGCTTCAGTGGAAACTCCTGAGAAAATATGTATTATTAAAGCTTGTGAATGGTACAAAGCTCAAAAATAGGGAAAACACAGTTCAAAAAAAGGGAAAACTTGACTACTGGTCACTTAGTGAATGAAATACAAAGTACCTAAATTCATTAAAAAGAAATTGTTAAGTATCCACCAAATATTTGAAAATTGTATAAAATAACACTTTGCTCTCAGACTGGTTGCATCAACTGCTAGATCAAACCAATACCTAACTACTCATGAGGTACCTTCTTACCCAAGACAGAATGGCCAAAACGCTTATGTACAAAACTGCCAAAATAGATTACACAAGCAATAAATTATAGTAGAATTAGGGCCCATTTTAAAGGCAATTCTAATTAAGTGTTAAGAATTTCTAATTAACAAGTATAAATGTCGCCAACATGCATTTCCCATAGATTCTCAAAGAAATTGTGAATCCTCAAACATGTTTAAGTGCTCTGCACAAAATTACTGCCAATTATTAAAATAATGGCAAACTTGAAAATTAAAGAATAGTTTAAGTAACTACAGACAGAGTCATAAAAATCACAGGAAAACATCAGAAAGAGGTATACAAGTAGCACATATAGTAGTACCTTAACAGACACTCTGAACATCCATTAAAACTTCTTTAAAAGGCAGATATACCAAATTTGCTATGTAAACCCAATCAAACTTGGTAGTTATATTAAATTAAAGGTTATAAACAAAATACGAGTTTGTGTCAAGGCAAAAGACAAGCTAGTGCATAATTAATTTATACTACATCATTTTACAGCATGAAATATCATGGAACAACTGAGGGAACAATGAATGCTATAGTCAAGCTGTTTTTTTTTTCTTAGGACTGACAGATAATTTAGTAGAAAAGCATCTCAGGAGGTCTCCAGTCTAACCTCCTGCCCAAAGCAGGTGCTAACTGGAAACCATGGGATTTGCACTGGAAGCCATAACTTACACAGAGAGAAGCTGGTCTCATGACTAGTCTGCTTGTCTGATGAGCTGGATATTGGTTGAAAAACAATTTGACTTTTCTACGTGTTTGTTTACCAAGAGCTATCATCAAGCATCATGCTATCATCATAAATATAGATTCAACCTCTGTTTATGGAAGTATCTGTGTCCTGGAATTTTGCAAACTAGGAAGAGGTATTGGGGCAGCACCATTACTCACACAACAGCTTTTCTTAAGCATCCATCATTGACTACTGAAAGCAAAAGCAGGTAAGGTAGATGGTCATTTGCTCTAACAGAAAACACATTTTTATTTTTGTGTCTTTTCTTTATGCCAAAAACATCAAAGTTCAATCAGCTCTAAGCCATGGCATTCTGGTCTCAAGAGCTGCACTCCAGAAAGAACTGACATTCTTCTGCCAAGTACCTGGTACGGATCACTGCCAAAAGGTACCTTAAGCTAGGTAGGCCACCGTCTGTTCTTCTGCAGGATTTCACTACCTGACATTTACTGTAGAGGTAAATGAGATGGTCAGAACACAGCATATACAGCTTAGTATGGCCTTCAAATAATAACTTCAGAGCCCTCTCCCTTTGTTCCTCCCAGTGACTATTCAATCACTGAGAACACAGTGATACAGCCTGCCCATGTGTACTACCGCTCCTGGCTGATTTCACCACTGGTAAAAATCACAGCCAAACAGTACCTGGTAGAGCACCAGCACACTGAAACCTATTGCTGAAACCTATTGATATGCTCACTGGAACGCTGAGAAGTATTACACCAAGCTATACAATAAAACTATTCATTCCTACGTGCTTTTAAACTGTACCTTATATCAGAGGTGCCCTCTGCAAAGAATTTGACAGAATCATGTGTGACTGCTAAATGTGCACCACTGGGTCTTTAAATCCTCATTAGTGTTCTTGAAGTCAGAGCACCTGATTATACATTGCACTGCAGGAAGATCTAACGCAGTATTGTTATTTGTATCATCCTTTCATGCTGTATCAACCGAGCATCGTGCTTCCTTTAAAAATGTATAGTGACCTTACCCATGTCAAGGCTTTCAAGAAATAATGCACTGACATGACTGGGTGCTAGGCATCATGCACAGCCTTTAGAGCATGTGTCAAGCCCCAAGTCATACTAATATATTTAACATTTCTCATTAGGACATAAAAAGAAATTGTGCCTGTATAAATCACGTATTTATTCCCAACACGTGGCTTAGTTACACTGTGTAAAATGATGAAAACGATTTCCTGTCCACATTAGCTATGTTTCACATAGACTAAAATGCTTTTATTAGATTTACTTTGCACCACAAGAACTGGATGGGTTAAGCTGCTCATATTTTAAACAACAATCTCTGTATAGACATAGAGTGTTATGCGTACTGCGTCATTCTGAAGATACCCAGACCTCTAACATTAATAACATGACAAACTACCTCCATCATTATTCTGGATGCTGAAATTCAATAAACATTACTAAAATATTCTCACCACTAAAATCATAGCCACAGCCATTTCAAGAGCAGTGTTTATCAGACACTGAATGATGCTGGACACAAATCTGGTGAGTGATTCCCTCAATCAATGTAGCTGATTCATGAAAATGTTTTCAATACTGAAAGCTCATGCCAAGTCACCACTTCTCTACTGTAAAGTAAAAAAATATTAAGAATTTTTTCATGAAAATATACCTTTTCTTAAAAATCAGTCCTCATGGGACTTCAGATAAAAGAATCCTGGGTTTCATGACAAAAAGCACCAAAGTTACATCCCTGTTAGTGCTGTTTCTGAGAATGTTCATCCCCTGGCTGAGCACCATCAAGACAGAGCTTCCATCCAATGTCTGTGAGCATGTGCATGCCTTTAGTATGTGGAGGTATATTCCATAATGTCTAAAGACATCAGTGAATTAATAATTTCAATAATTTCAGAAAAAACCTTGGTAATTTTATCACCTGTTTGGTGCCAGGAAGAATAAATTATCCACTCTTAAGTGGAAAAAAATTCAAATTTCACCATTATTAATTTTTAAGTTTAAAATGGTCTCCAAAACATTCAGGGGTGGTGGTTCATGTTTGCATTTTGTCATTTGTTTGGAAGTTTATAGTGGTTTGTTCTTGTAATTGTTTTGGTTTTAGAGTTTTGTTGTTGTTGTTGGTTCTGGTTGTTTTTTTTTTAAGCAATGACAACTCTCAGTTGCTCACAAGCCTGAAAAAGAACAGAACTCTAAATTTATTTGCAACATGAAAAAATACTTGCAGAAATCAATGGATTAATTGATTACTCCAAACACAAAATTAAGCATTGACCAGAATACACCACAACTGTGAAGAAGAAAAAGAAAAAAGTAGTGTCACCATTCAACTATAAGGAACTACTAGGTTAATTCAAGACATCACTGTTAATATTGTTATGATTATATCTAATTATCAAGTCCTGTAGAACCCTACTCAGGCAAAACAAACCTTTTAAAACAGATTCCCAAAAAATCCTTTCCCATTCTTGCGATACAACTGCTTTACGATCAGATGTAAAGGTTTATACTTGGATTAGATAATTTTTGTTGAATGTTTGTTGAATGAATACCAGTAGTTACCTCACACACTCATCACTCTGAAATGGCTGTGAAGAGGTTTGTAGTAATATGCACCCATGCAGAGCAAGATCGCAGTTGACTATCTGGGATGTTCCCCAGGGTTCAAAGCAGTCCAAGCCAATACAGGATGGAAATGCCCAGCTTCACTCCTCACTAGCAAGGAATACGGGTTCACGAAAGTGCAATAAGCATTTCTGAGTTGCTATCACAGAAAGAGGTGAAGGGACCAGACACTTCATGTTACAACAACAGAACAAGCAGTAAATGCTTACTCTAACGTTTGTACAATTTGTAAACTTTTGCAACTGAAACCTTCAGGATATTTAACAAATGAACAGTAGTTTAACAAAACGACCAGTCACGCTAGAACAGATCAAGACCAGCCCTGCTGAGAAGGTCTTGGGAGTGCTGGTGGATGAGCTGGACATGACCCAGCCATGGGCACTTACAGCCCAGAAACCAAACATGTCCTGGGCTGCATCCAAAGCAGCGTGGGCAGCAGGGCAGGGAGGGGATTCTGCCCCTCTGCTCTGCAGACCCCACCTGCAGTGCTGTGTCCAGCCCTGGGGTCCCAGCACAGGAGGGACATGGACCTGCTGGAGCGAGTCCAGGCGAGTGGCACCAGCATGATTAGAGGGATGGAACAGCTCCCCTATGAAGAAAGGCTGGGAGAATTGGGATTGTTCGGCCTGGACAAGAGAAGGTTTCAGCGAGAACTTAAAGCAGCCTTCCAGTACCTGTAGTGGGTCTACAAGAAATATGGAGACTTTTTACAAGTGCATGGAGTGACAGGACAAAGGGGAATGTTATCAAACTGAAAGAGGGTAGGGGGTTAGATTAGATACTAGAAAAAAATCATTTACTGTGAGGGTGGTGAGGCAATGGAAAAGGTTTCCCAGAGAAGCTGTGGATGCCCCACACCTGAAGTGTTCAAGGCCTCCTTGAATGGTGCTCTGAGCAACCTGGTCTAGTGAAAGGTATCCTGCCCACAGCAGGGGGGTTGCATCTTTAAGGTTCTGTCCAGCTCAAACCATTTAATATTTCTGTCTCTGTACAGGCCAATACTGGTAGGTCACTTAGGTCTGGATTAGAAATAAGAGACATCTCTGATACAAATATACACACATCTCAAGAAGGACAAGCTGCACAGAAGCAGGGCATGAGAAAGCTGTCCTAATGTGGGGGTTTATCCTTTGGACATCACGACTCTTCAGAATCCTCTCCTGTGTCCACAGGGTCTGGTGCTGCATACCTACACAGTCCAAATAGAAAGTCTAGAGGCTGAACTTTTCCCCTTGCTTGCCTTCCTCATATCATATTTAGGATTTTACTGCTGTTTGGGGAACAGTTACAAACACTTTAAATCACATTTTCCTGGTGTGATCTTTTATTTATTTACTCTAAAGATCCCCACGTGGGAGATTTCAGAGCCAACAGGGTGGAAGAATTTCAGTGTTTTAAAACACTTTCTGATGAAAACAACTCCATTCTTATAAAAGATTCCTCAGTCTCTGATCCCACCAGGCTGGCACTGCGGAGAGACACCAGCAAATATAAGCAGATGGGTTATCACTTTGGTGCCCTTCCTTCCACACTGTAGTAACTGTTACTGATATAGACTTGTGACTTGACAGAAATAACACATTTACTAGAAACACAGGGAAAGAAAAACAAACCCTTACTGGCAAAAAGGAAAATGTAACTTTGTATCTTAACTGACAAACAATAACTTCTATCCAGTATCCAGAGGAAATCTGGCAGAACTAATCCCAGACTGCATCTGGGATTTAAGAGTGGAGCACAGCACATCTAGTAGATTGGCTGGGTATTGTCCATCACTGCTGAAATCAGTCAAAATACATTTTTTCATTAAAAAAAGTAGAAACTCACATAATATTACATTCAATAAATTATGACCTTTTTTTCTGATAACCTGGTTTCACATTATGTAAATAAATACTTTTTCTTCTGTGTAACACTTCATAACGAGTTACTTGCCCAGGCTCTTCTAGAAAAACTAGCAATTGATATAAGATTTATACAAAAGAATTCTTAAGCTGCATGCAGCTCACAAAAACCAGAACCGAAGGACATCATTAACTCTTCTGGAAACTTGCTATGCCCAAAAGTAAATCTCTTCCTTCAAGCAAAAGTGCTAAGTAGCCTTGATCGTTAGGAAGTTTTGCTACAGATCAAAGAGCAATGGCACATTTATATTCCAAGTAAAGTACAAGTCCGATTCTTGCTTGAAGCTAAATACACAGCTGAAAAGCCCACAACAGGAGCTGGGTGTTGTTATTACCACCTACACCTAATTATTTTACTTTTCCAGTGGTTTTTTGTCCATTTTCCATGCTGAAAAGATATTAACAGCTAAAGTAGAAAAACAAACTTCCATGCCAACCAAAGTGGGTAAATTGATTTGATAAAAAAATTAAATTCTGCAATCTTTTAGTATTAAAACTCCTTTCCAAAATTCACCCTCTTTGAAATGGGAAAGGCTCTAAAACTTTTGAAATTATCATTACCACTACAGAACTAAACAGCAGGTATGTTTGGTTTATAAAAGCTTTCCATATATTTAAATGTACAGCAGTTAGAATAATTACCCAACCTGTTATGAGCATCTCATATTAAGTCATGAATTATCACCTCATTTTACTGCATAAAAGACATTTTCAGAGATGTTGCTTGTCCTCCCTGAAGAGCTCTGAAAGTCCTCAATAAGCAAGCATGATGGTTGAATGGATTCAGGACATTCTAAAGAAACATTTGGTTCCTCACGCATCAACAGCCAGGATATTATGAACTCTCTGACTCTCTTTCTCCACATAAAAAAGAGAAAAGATTACCCTTACTTTCTGTAGAGATTATTAAGGCAATTAACTTGTTTTATATCCTGTGATAAACTCCACTGTCACACTGCCTGGAGCTCCCGTATCTCATCCATTATGTAAATCTCCAAAGAGTAGTTCAGCAAACATCATCTCAGTTCCACTGCACTTGAGACAACCTACCCATCTAAGTTAATTTTCATCTTCCTAAGACCAACAGACACTCCTTACGTATTAATTTGCAAGAGAGATTCTCACTGCCATCTCACTTCAGAAACACATAAGCCCAAGCTTGTATGATTTTAAATTAAACTCAGCGTGAACTCCAAATGTTTGGATTTTGAGGGCTGTATCATATTCTTAAAAAAAATAAAAAAAATTTTAAAAAAGCAAGGAAAAAAAGAATTTTTTTTACCTTGCTATTTCTAAGACACCTTTGATCATGTGTTTAGGCTTTAGTGGTTGAGTTTGGTTTGTTTTGTTTCTAATACAAGTACTGAAATACTTCTATATTATTTAAAAATTGAGGTAGAAACGCAGCATGTTTAACTATAATGTTTGAAAGTCTAGGCTTTAGTTTTCAGTGGAGCTATGCCCACATGTCCATCACAGCTGACTGCAATCAGCTGCAGCTGACTGCCATCAAACTGAACACCAAAAAACTTCAGTAAATAGCAAATTTCAAAAGAAGGTGACAGCCTCAAAGCAGAGAACTTGCCCTTTCCTGACCCATCACCAGACCTCTGCACAAGAAAGACTTAATGAATCGCCATGTGGGAAGCACAAGAGTGAGTTGAGATTCAGATTAATACCAGGAGCTGTTTTCTCTTTCAGACACTTGCCCTTGGGTACAGGAAATACCATATCCAATGAAATCATTATTCAGGTCTGTTAGCAGTGGATCAGTATTAAACTGTCTTCTCCTAATGTGCTAGCTATGGAATTCTAACACATTCTTCTACACCATCATATGAGAAGTGACAAATTGCCATTGTTTGACATCATGTTCTCCACAGGATGTCAAAAATACTAAAATCCAAATGCATTTATTTCTACCACTAAATTCTTATTGTTAGATATGTGGGAAAAAGAAAACAAGAACACATAGTATTTAACTATCTGGTTCAATGTATCTTAATCAGCACCACTGTTGAGATGGAGAAGATTCTTTCCCTCCTCATCACAAAAGACTAACTCCAAAATGCAATTAGTTGTGATGCTTCATGATACTGAGAATCAGCATCTCCACACAAGAGAAGTATCTTTCCATGCAAACTTACATGCTTATAACTAATGATCAGAAAGAGGTCATTATTAAATAAGCTGAAGTAGCAAGCCCTGTATATGTTTTTAAATTGTTTTATTTGATGGATCACATTTAGCAGAAATGAAGATGATTCTGTTTCTTGGAAACTGAAAACCTGAGAGTAAGAATTTAAACATTTTTCTCCCCATTAGGCACTTCAGAAACTTGTGTCATACTTCTGAAAATACATCAAAATGGTCTGTCAAACAGCTTTGAAATTAAATGCCTTGTATTTCCCTCTCTGGAGTAGTATAAATTTAGTCATTACTAGAATTAGTGTAATTGTTCACTAAGTGCACTAGGATTAAAAGGTGAAATGTGCATGGTGACTGCTCTTTCATTCCCAAGAGAAAGCACGGCAGCAGAGAAGTCAGGCTGCAAGAGCAGGGATGCTCAGGGGTGTTCTGGAAACCCAAGAACTGAAGAATGAGTCCAGCAGAGTGGAGCCTCATGTAGTCATAGTGTCTGTACCATCGTATCTTGCAGGCAGAAGAGATGTCCTTCCAGGGAAGACAGAGAAATCCCATGGGAAGAACTGCCCTCTGGAGATGCTTACTGCTCTGTGCTGACTAGCAGAAGACAGGAGCCTTCAGCAAAGTGACTGAAATTCAGAAGAACAAATCCAAGCATTCGTGATCTAGTTCTCTGTGGATTATGTCCCATCAGTTAGAGCTAGTCCCCAGAAGAGATGTCAAGGCTGAAAAAGGAAATCAAGGAAGTGGTTTGAAACTGTGGTTTGAAACACCAAACCAGGTTTCTTCCAAGTCACCTAGCTTGTGCAGCCCTGGGCCATGCCATGAGGTGAAACAAAGCCTGCTGTGCCAGGACAAGCATGGAAGCATTTCCTGATCTAAGCTAAACCAGTATAGCCAGAACTGAGGAAATGCTCTTATGAAAATTTCTCACCTACATCTTGAGGCTATTTCCATCATTATACTTCATATATATAGCCTGCAAGACAAATTTTGGTGACAAGAGGCCACGGTATCAGTTTCTGCTCCATCTGAGATGCAGGAACTCTGTTTCTAACACATCTCTCCCTCCCTGTAGGGGAACACCAACACATAACAATATTTTCAACACCAGAAATGGGAACCAAGGGTGTCTCTGCCACATTACAAAGCGCTCTGTTATTTTATGCTCACAGGCTAGTTTTTGCTAACTGCTCTCAGTTCTTGCCAGTCTTTTCAAAATGAAGTTTTTTCAGTCTCGATATGAATTCAAAACCAATCAAAGAAAACCCTCAACCCGAACAAAAAATCCTTGAAAAACAAAGCAACATTTACAGGAGGATTGTGATCACAGGATGCATTTAAAAGCTCCCTATGACCTTAAATAATCAAATGAAGTTACCACACCCCAAGCCTTACAATCAACAGCAGTAAGTAATACAAATTATAGATGTTAATGTATTTACTAAATAAGATCATAAAGGGTTAACTATTAACTTTCAGAAGTAGTTTAAAAGGCACTCTACAGAACTGAGTTATGTCAGTAGGTGCTGAAGCAAGCTCTTAAACAGCGTTCATCTACATCCACAATTTCCTACCCACAGATCATCCTCACCACCTATCTCTTCATGGAGAAGTGATCCAGGCAAAGCCAGCAAGATCTACCTTTGCTTTACAATGACATTTAGTAATTTTAATGACTTGAACTGCGAAAAGAACGTTTAAAATATTCCACATTTTTATCACATTTTGTCAATTCTAGACAAACTACCCTCCTTTGAACTGCACTACAATGTGGGCTGCCTTACTCCCCCCACATATCACCTCACAAGAAAATTGCTGCCATCCTCTTTTACGCAACTCTCCATTCTTCCTATTTCAAAAAGCTGCTTAATAAAAAGGATTTTAATTCAAAATCCAGTGCACCTGAAATATTCCACAGGAGCTCCAAGCAGACCAGAAGTCTGTGTAGACACTGGATTCAAACCCTGCACACCCACTACTGAGCCAAAGACCTTTCTCTCAGTTATAAACCCAAAGCCTTTTGGGCAACTTTGCTATATTTGAAAATGCAACCTTATTTATAATATATGAATATCTCTGTATTGATTTTAGAGCAAAGCTTGAGATTTTGCAGAAGACCAGGCTTTGACAGAGCAAATCTAACTCACCCTGTACCTACTTTCTATGCCTTTCTGAAGAGTGAGAGTGCAAAAAGAACACAGCTATCTTCAACTAGTAAAATAACACTTCTGAAATATATTGTACTTTTTATATATAAGACTTAAAAGCCATGGTTAGGATACCCCATGGATGTTTTACCCCCAATCCACATTGGTAGAAATGAAATACAAAAACAAAATCCTCAAAATCATAACCCAGTTGTACTTAAATAAAGTCAGATCACAAGCCAACTACTAAATATGATTTGTTCATAATCTACATGTATGTGTGTCACCAAAAGAGTTAGAAAATGAATGGAATGCAGCCAAGACCCAGGATCCATAAACAAGAAACCATTTAGATTATGAAAGTATCTGTCTAGCAGAAATGAAGAAATGAGCTGTGTAGACACGAATTTTGTACTACTTAGGAAAGCGTAATAAGAACACCAGATCTTTTGAGAAATCATTCCATAACTTTGCAAATGCAAGAAGAACAGCAAAGAGTTCATACGCAAACTCACAAAGCTGAAGTGGTTTGTTGCAAGCCATCTTAAATGCCTTTTTCTCCTTGGAAAATATCAGTGCTGGAAATTATCCCAGCAATATTTCAGCCATAGGCATCAGCTCCAAATTCACCTCACCCCACTTGCAGCAGGGTTGAGCCTAGAGTAGCAAACTACAGTGCTCACCATGCACAGCCCTCCAGCACCCAGTGGGAAAACACAGGAGCAAGAGACGGCCCAGTATGTGGCTGCTGATGTAAGGAACAGGAAAAGAAAGAAAATCACTGTTGCTCCTCCCTTTCCGCAATATAAGATTTGGGGAAAAGCTTTCCTCCCACTCTACAGTTTCAGCAACTTTTACATTTTTCAGTGACAGCAAGTAAAAGTAGATCTGTCCTATGAATATGACTGAACTCCAGACAACTGCCTGCTATCTATTTACACTGTGAAATATTCATTAAAAATCAACCACCAATCGACTGTTAAGGGACCCATCTTGATAAATGCCAGACAACAGACGAAACCAAAAGAACTTCACAGTCCCCCTGCCTTGCTGAATGGGGTCATCAGTCATTTTTAAGTAGTCATTTGTTACATTGTTTTATCCAACTAATTTATAATCTTAATGAATTAAGACAAAATATCAAACTACAGCCTCTGTGCCTGAGAGTAATCTAAACTGAAAAGCACATGACAGAAAGATAGATTGATGGTCAGTGGAAAGTAATTCCCTTGAGATTAATATATTTTACCAAGTTGACACTTCTAGTCATAATTATATTCCAAGAATCAACTGAATGACGCTAGATGAGAAAGACCCCTTAAGAGCAAGCAGCCCAGCCACTTTCTTTATAGAAAAACAGCATTTTTTTGCAATACAGAGGGGACAGCTGACAAGCAAAACCAAACATATCATCACACTGCTACCACTATCCTGACTATGCAAATAAACCCATAAAACTTCCTTGAAACATTCTCAAATACAGTTTAAAAAATCATTTTTTAACATGACCACGTTTTAAAAAGCATGAAAAAGCAAAAAGATGAAATCCAATGAATCCAAACTCAAACACAGAACCAGGGTAGATCCTGAGTCCAGATGAGACGACCCAGAGGCTTGCCCAGCCTGCAGTGGAACATGGAGTTGAGCCCCAGGCCCTGCTTAGCCAGCAGCCAGCAGGTTCTGCACCCTCCCATGCCTGCTCCACGTAGGAGCCAGAGGAGGTGAGAGGCAAGGGAGACTTCTGAAATGGGGTGGGCTTTCAACAGTTCAAGAAACACTTCCTTGAGTCCCTTCCTCTAAACAGATGAGCTAAAGTTTGCCCTTGGTTGGTTTGTTTTTTTTAAAGATATGACACACACAAAATTAGGAGTCATCCTTACACCATTAAACTCAGTGCTGGTCATCACTTTTCCAGCATTAAATAACTTAGAACATCATTAAACCTGATCAAAGACTGGTTGGTGTTATTTCTAGAAGCTGTTCATGAAACCACAGTGTGAGTGGTGTGATTACACCCATGGCCACTCATTACAACCCAAATCTGTGCTCTTCGAATCTGAACAACCTCTTTTCGCCTTTAGTTCTGCTCTCTGACCTTCTTTCAGTCCTGTTTACTTGGTTTTGAAGTTTTGATCTTTATTTTGCCCAGAACTTTTGAGGTATAGATTTTCTCTGTTCAGTTGCCCATTTCCTTGCCAGCTTCTACACAGGTCTCACCCCCGCTACACCCCCTTTCAGCCACTGTACAGTGAAAAATATCAACTTTAAATATCTGATTCATGACAAATGAACCCCTGGATGCAGCTGTTAGTATCATGGAAAATGCAGAAGCATGATAAGCAGCATGCATTCAATGCACATATGTGCTGTTAGGTTTACTTTAGCATATTTCTTTTTTCTGCTAGATATCCATCTAACCTTATTTTATGAGACAGAAAGAATTAAGTTCATTTTTCCTTCATCAGTTGCATATATGCTTAGATGTCACTTATTTATACAACACCATTGTTTACACGTATATTGAGGAAGACCAAGGAAGACCTTACATATACAATGTAACATACAGACAGTGCAATGCAAGTTGTTTACACTCCAAACCATACACCAACATTTTCATGTCAGCAGTGAAAATCTTTCAAAACTAGATTAGTAGAGGAGCAGTAAAACAAAAACCAAGGCAGGGTGCTGGCTGAAAACCAATCTCTTCCCTACTGGAGCCAGAACTTTATCAACTGATCTTAGCAGTGACCACAGAGAAGCCTTCTCCACCTCTATTGCTTAAGCTTTCTGGAATTACTTCTTCCCAGAAAAGGAACTTTTAGCCTCAAATTTTGAATTCCTCCATGTAACCACATTTTTTTCTTATTCAGTGATATGATTTATTCACGGTACTTTCCTAATACAACAGACTACCAGCAGGACTCAGAGTCCTACATTTGCAAAGGCTGCCAAACAGAAAACATGTAAAGAAATAACTCAGTACCCCCCACCCTTCCTTATCTGCACATATTTTGAGCAGTTTCCCCTGTGGGATGTTATCAAAAGGGCATGAGAGAGTGGGACTATGGCTTGACAAGAAAGAGGTCACCCTGTTCTCCAGTTCTTCCTTCTTCATTCCACCACTCTGTGTAAAATCAGAAAAGCAAAAGCAGAGAGAGGAACAGCGATGCTGAGCTAACAAATACAGCTCTCATGCAATTACAGAAACTTGAAAAAGGTCAAATTCTTTCAAGAGTCTTTTGCTTAATCTGGAAGCCATCCCTGCTCTGCACAGACTCTGAGCATGACAGCCCCTCTCAAGAAATAAATCCTTAATTTTTTCTGCCCTGGTGTCACTTCCCAAACCAAATACCTAAGACATAGCCTGTTCCAGTTACTTCTCAATCCAACACAGAACATTTCTACACTATGGTAGTACTGCTCTGTGCTGTCTCCTGGACATCAAGAGTAACTGCAACAAAATTATATCCAGAGATGCCTTACAGATAATTAGTTTGGCGTTTTTACTCTCTCACACTTTCTGTCAGTGAAGTCCCTCTCTGAGTTTGTAGATACAGGATTTTATCACCGCAGTTCTGAAAGATGAGCAAGGAAGTGTTTGCTCTGCCACGATGCTGGCCCATCCCAAGCTATTAGATATTAGTATAGCAGCAGCCGCTGACTTGTCAACAGTCAAACCAAAAAATTCCTCAAGATTCTGTGCTCTGGTTTTAGCATGCAACAACTGCTGCCTCATATGCGGGCATATGGGCCCCTGACCCCATGCAAAAAATTGTGTACATTACTGCACAGCTACTAATACCACTTTGTCTCTACCAGGGTTTAAATTTGGCTCTGAGAGGTTGGAGGTGTTTTCTGGGACCTGCAGCATACAAAGCAGATGTTCTATGGATGCTTGTGAAGATTGCTTTGCTGGTTGTTATTTCAGGAGACAAAATTAAAAGACACAGATGATTCCCTCATATCTCATGCTGCTTGTGAATTTGGAGGTAGCTGGAATCAGCATGACCACTACCTGCTGTGAAGACTCAAAAAGTTTACCCAAGAAGGAATTACACTTTTGTATCCAGGTCAGTAGTTCATAAACTGCAAAACTTCTGAACCACTAAAAGCTTGATAAAACTGAATTATCCCCTGAGAAAAATAAGACTCTGTCCTCTTGAACTACTTTGCTATGTTAACAGACCTGTAGACTTACATTTCTTGTACTGAACTAACATTGTGCTTTTGAAAAAAACGAAAGCCTGGGTTTTTTGCTAGTTTTTCGATTGTTTCCACCCCTGACTGGGATTCGGACGTTGACCAAAGCTCTCAAGGAAACAGGCTTCCCACAATAATATGCCTCCTTGACTATTAGAGTCTTGAGAATGCTTTATTTAGCCAAGCTGCTGCGTAGCATCCCCCCGGACTGTGCCCTGCATCCCACTGTATCACATCCTGCATTTGTCAATACAATTCATTTGCTCTGGTGTAAATCCACAGGCAGCATCAGCTGTGTTTAAACAGCCTTGGTGGGAATTGCTTATCATAGCATCCCAGAAAAAGATTATCCTTCACAGTCCCCGATAACTCAAGATTGGCAGAGGTCAAGGCTTGGTGTATTAAAACAGTAGCCAGTCATGGAGGTCCACCAATAGCTTCTTCCTTTTTAACTATCACAGAAAATGCAGTGTAAAACAACCTTCTCTCTATCCCAAGAAAACAAAGCACCAAGAAAACTTTCAAAGAGATCATCTCCTGTTTGACTTCTTAAACAATGTGGAATCTGAGAGCCACTCCACAACACAGTAAGTGTCATAGTCTGTAGCAGTAATGGAAGACAACACCCCTCTAATTCTCCCTTCATCCTTGCATGCAAGAATGATGAACACCACTATGTGTGAGCCCATTCAAACACTTGGCTTCAAAGGAATCGCCCACTTCCCCAACATATTGCTGGGTTTTCTGCTGAACATTCAGGTATTGTCAGCAAACACTGCACTAAGCCACACCTGCTAAGCTACAATATTCCCCTACCTTAAAGACAATACATACATACAAAGCTCAGGCCAGCAATTTAAGCTATTCTGTTTTCTAACATAGCATAAATTTTTGATAATGGCATTAATACATCTAATGCATATAGCTGTAAAAACATCAACCAACTTTTATGGCTTTCCTCTTCATATGAATATTCAGTCATCCATTTGTCCCTAGATCCACTTCAATCCTGAAAAATAAAATATTAAATAATTTAATTAGTGGATTTTCTGAGAAATTCAATAATTTCTCAAATATGTAGGGTATGTAAATACAGAAAAATATAACCACAGACATCTATTCCCCAGTAAAACAGAGGTCAGAAGAACAGCAAGTTTATAAGCACTTAAAACAAAAACAAATACAACAAAGTATATTGGACAAAGCCTTATGTTTCCTCTTAAATAAAGATTTTAGTCAAAGCTCTGTGATGTAACTTCTGAGCTGTTATTTCAGCTCACTAAATCCCAACTGCTTTAATTAGTCTTTTGAGCCCATTATGTACCAGTACCCTCCATTTACAGGTAAACCTTCCAGCACCTACAGAGGGCAAACACTCTTTACCAATATTTCAAACTGTATTTCCCAGAAATACTATGCACAATCCCAAGAATAACACATAAAAAAACCTGTCCAAAGCCACTACAAAATCTGAAGATGTATTTCCTTCAGGGTTTCCTATAGATACATGATTAGTTCAGTTATGAATGCCACAAAGATGAACAAAGGACATCTCTCCTGTGAAGAGGGATTAAAAGAGTTGGGGTTGCCCAGCCTGGAGAAGAGAAGGCTCTGGGAAGACCTTACAGCACCTTCCAGTACCTAAAGGAGCTACAAGAGAGCTGGAGAAGGGCTTTTTACATAGGTACATACCATAAGACAAGGTTTCAAACTAAATGAGGAGAGATGTAGATGAGATACTAGAAATAAATTCTTCACTGTGAGGGTGGCAAGGCACTGGCACAGACTGCCCAGAGAGACTGTGGATGCTCAATCCCTGAAAGTGTTCAAGGCCAGGTTGGATGAGGTTTTGAGCAACCTGACCTACGGGGTGGCATCCCTGTCTGTGGCAGGGAAGTTGGAACTAGGTGAACATTAAGTCCCCTCCTACTCAAAACATCTTATGATTCTATCTTAAAGTATAAAAGAAAACAAGCATACAGAGATTCAAATACTATATTATGTTTTGTGAGGCTCCTTCAGGTTTAAGAAATAAACAAACCCAGCAGTCCAACTGCTTAAAAAAGCCTTGAGGGAGAAAAAAAATCTTCAGATGTCCAACATTTAAATAATAGACAGGATGTCTTAAACCCCTTGACAGAATAGATGCATGTATCTGGGAGCAAACGCTACTTACATATGTCTCTCTTAATAATGGAAATGGTGTGAAGTCAAGAATCTAAATCTGCTGTCAGAGTTATTATAAACAATCTGCTGTTATTTTTCTACCATTCAAAATAAGGTCATCCTTCAAATACCAGTAGAACATCACCTGCCTGATTTTAAACCACATTCCAGTATTTCATTACTGCTGTATATATGACAACATGACAGGTTTTCGAATACACAAACTTTTAAGTGAAAAGAAGACAAGAAACTCCCTTAAGAAAATATAAAACAGTCCATTCATATAGTGTGCTACTGTCATACTGACGAAACATCAGGCACATAGATATTATTTCTAAGAATATATTAAGTTTAATAAAAGAAAGTAAGTTTCAAATATTTGTATAAATTATAAAAAGCTGCAAAATCACCACAAACACTGACCTAACTAAATAATACAGCCTGTAAGCACACTGTTGTAGACCATTCATGCTCTCATACATCTTGTAGACTCTCTCCCTTTTGTTAATCTCCCTTGGCATTATTTGGATTACTTAAAAATTTCATGTAGTAGATTTCTTTTTTTTTTTTCTTTTAAAACTGCACTCTCGAAGAACCACCTTTGAATTTCTGTCTGCTCTTTCCTCCATGCTCTTGTCCAAAAATGGGAAAACTGAACCACATTTTCCATATCCTGGACCTACATGATGTGGTCATCTAAGCTGAACAGGAAATGACTTAGTAATTTTCTTTTTTTAAATAAAATACGAAGTATCCAAAAGCTTCATGGAGTCTCCATGAGAGGAAGACAGAGTTTGACCTGTAATTGTTTCCAGTTCTCCAGGTTTTCTCATCATTACTCCTCTCTACATGCACACAGATACACATGTTCCTAAGACACAGCTTAGCTTCAAGTTACACACCAACACTGGAGTCCTATTATGTTACGGTGGCTATGGTGACACAGCAAACACGGGTCTGTGTTTCAGAACTAACAAACCACTATCCAAGCCAGCCACAGCTGCAGCTGGTCTTGTATTATTAAATCATGTCCAACGGTCCTCCTCAAGGAAAAGCTACTCCTTTAGCAATGACAAGTAACTGGGTTTGCTTTTTAATTCTCTTCAGGTCTGCACAATTAACAAGCATTAAATTGCCCACATCCTTGCACCATTGGGGTGCTGTCCTCTACGGAAGGGCTTCTGTTTTAATCTGCTTTCAAGGAGATTTTTCCTCTGAAAATGACATTTAACTAGCAACTTTGAAAATGTTTGGCCTTGTTTTCAAAAGTGCAGAAAAGCTTTGACTTCATACGAAAGGACTTTGAAATACATATGAAAAAAGGGACCATTCATTCTGCCATGTGTCACCGCCACTACTTTGGCTTTCAGTCTCTTACAGTGAAATATTACTGTTCTACTATCAGGAATATGGAATCTGACACTGAAGTCCAAGTAGAAACATCTTCCATTTGCATGAAGCAAATTTCATAGCAGAAGAAAATCTACCCAATGAGACACCTGCACAATATTTCCAATTTGAAACCTTTAAGTCAAAAAGGCATTAAGTAATCACAGAACAAAGCACAAACCACCATTTTCAAATGAAAGAATGAAATGTAAGTAGCAAACACAGAATGATGTCCTCTTCTAACCAAAGTCTATCACCTTAAAATAATGGTTTCAGACACAGGGAGTTTATAAAGCTTATGAATGCCACCAAAGATTAGATTCCTTTTTCTACAGCAAGAAAAAAACAAATAAATTTGGTTACACCTAGTCCATTTTGAAAACCTGTCTTGATCAGATTAGGTGTCCTGGTAGTCCCACACTGACCAGTATGGCTATTGTCTGATATAGCTGAGCAAGACTCCTGGCCCACAATGAGGAGCATGAGAAGAGTTTCAGGACAATCATGCTGAGCATATTTCAGGAAAAATAGTCCCTAAGGGTGGAGAGGTAGCCATACCACTACAAATAGAACACTTTTGAACCAGCATTAGTTCATATAAAACCACCAATATAAACCCACATTACTTAATTGAAAAAACAAGTCTGCATTGGTATCACTTTTACTTATCTTTTACATACTGATAATTTTAAAGGACACTCACATTGATACAGTAACAAATTACTCATTGTGCCATTTTTACTCTTTTCTAATTCAGATAGGTATGGGAACATACATTTATTTGGAAAAAAACAACTCATTTGCAAAGTTAAGTCATTTGCTGAATGAGGACTTGTTAACTTTTCCCTCCACAAAACAAACTCCTTGTTTGGGCATAAGGGGACTTATAAGTCACCTTCTAACATCATCTATTTTATTTTTCAAGTATGCACTTTTCTTCTTGAAAGCCCTTAGATCTGTATTTTGACTTCTGCAACCCCATTCAAAAGCCCTGAGTCACACCAAACTTCCCCAAAAACAGCATGACTTCTCCCAGACTCATCAAGACCACCCTGACCATCAGGTAAGGCAAAATCACTGAAAGCTCAGTTTCAGCACTGTTCAGAGATGAGGGAACACAGGTTATCCTCAACCCTTGTGTTAAGGATAGCTACCCTTGTAATAACTGTAGCCACACACCCATCCTTTTCCCCCTAATTTCTGACTCTTGCAGGGACATTCATAAACTCCATAGAGTGACATTTTGCACAAGCTGCAGATAAAACATACGTTAACCACAATCTACAGATCCCCAACAGTCCCTGACATTTAAAACTGATAAGGGATAGGAGATGCTGGCATACAGTCCAGCACTGTTCTAAGCATATCCCAAAGTCTTCCTCAACAGCACTTCAAGTGTCCTCCTTTCCTGACTTGGGTCTGGTCCCCAGGATCTTTGTAAACTGAGTGCTGTAACTGAAACTAGCAAATACACTTTGCCACAAAGCTGTCTGCAAAAAAAAAAAAAAAAATTCTTTTAAATTCCAACATAAGGCACTGTCCCACCAGGAGTTATTACAAGCTGAATGACAAACCACGTCGTACCGCCTAAAAACTCATTCAGTTTACGTTAAGTGTAACTGCAGACCTCACAAGACCAAAGGATCACTTGCTATGCATCCTATCAACTGCAATCATAAGGGTTATTCTGTCTCCAGCTGAAGTTTCTGCTGTTTTTTTATGTGACTGCTGTTCAAACAAGGTACAGTTACTAACTTTCAAGTGCCAGCCCCCACTCCAACATCTTTGCTGCTCTGCTGTAAGGTCATAACAAAATATCTAATTTGCTCAAAATATTTCTAAAAATTACCTTAATGCTTCAACTTCTTGCTTTAAGATACTTTAATAAAAGTAAAGAGAAACGGAAGGTAGAGAGTGGGATGCTTGTTGCTAGGTGATACCTAGCTCTCTTGAACTCCAAAAGACTGAAATATTTATCCAGACTCCCACAAAGAATGACATCTAGCACAGAGAAGAGACACACACATGTACTAAAGTACATTAGGATTCAAAGAAAGAAGCAGCCTGCTTGGTCCCTAGGGCACCTAAGATGAGAAGACTGCAGTCTGGGATGGGAGTGATGCAGCTCCTCCTAAACATCTACCCCAGTTTTTGCTGAGCCTTTATGGAACAATGCCTCCATCATATTCATACCAAACCAGAACTATCTCAGTGCCACTGCAATCATGGCAGCACAAGTAAATACATCCTTGGCTACCTGATCATATAGTAATGGTTTTCTTGATGCTTTTCCCTAAACCGCTATACTCTGACAACAGGTTTCCATAGAAAAAAGCATACAGTTGGCCAAATGTGGATGAACAATTCATCAACCGAACACACAACTATCACGCCATGTTCCTCCCACTCCTCACTTTAAAAGGTTTATAGTAAATGTTCATGAAGTGCTTACACAGTCCTTCAGGAGAGGCTTAGAGGAATAAACATTATTCTTTATAGGGTCTTTTATTTGACATTAATGAATTATTCTGAATTGAACAGCTTCAAGGGCAAAATCCCAGACCCGAGTCTTCAAGATGAATTCCAAGAACAAATTTTTCTCCCTAGAACTTAAGTGTCTGGTTTGACAGCTGTTAAAATTTCAGAAAAAGACTATGTCTTTCAATAATACTTTAAAAGCCTTGCTACTGCATTAATGTACACAAATGATATTAGAAAGTGTAAATGCACACAGATAATATCATTAACATAGAACAGGATTTAGTTGAACTCTGGAAAAGTAGCGGAGTTCTCAAATGACTGAATTTAGGTTATAATCAGTGGTTAATCTAGAAGAGTGCAATAAATTGCGGGGAGCAGAGAAAAACACAGCCAAATACTACTCCTTGACTTCTTATTCTAAAAGAAGTCAACTTCAACACTCAGTTGTTTGAATGGATAGCTCTGAAACCCTGATAGTCCCTCCACAATTCTAGCTTAAACAGAATGACATTGTTTTTCATTAGATCCAAATAAAACAGTGATAAACACACTCGCCCATCACTTTGGGCAGTTTCTCTCACATATGGAAATGCTCATGTTCCAGTGCAAGACAAGGTCTGTCAGTTCACCACCTTACCCTTGCACACAGTTCAAACTCAGAGTTAAAATTTTATTTACCAGCCTGTGCACAATGTCAAAGGACTTGAGGAGCCTTTTCTTGTTACAAAAATTATAGCTTTTTTTAATATATATATAAGTACACACATGTATATGTATATACAGAAATGCATATGTATAGATTAATAGAAAATATGCACATGTTCAGTCACAAATTTTAGGTGAATTAGGTTTTCTTTGGCAAATAATTTTCTGAAGGTATGTGCAGAAAGTACAGTAATTTCACGATTATAAGCCACACCATTTTGACTAAAATTTTGCTCCTAACCCAGAAATGCAGCTTACACTCAGGAGCGGCTAATATATTAACAAAGTTCGGAAATTTCCCAACCCGGAAGTGCAAGCCAGAGTGCTGAGCCAAGCACCTGACAGTAAAACCCGGGATCACGCGATTGTTACAAATTGGTTACTCTGTTGCGCGGCAGGTGGAGGCAGGCTCTGTGCTGACAGCTCGGGGGATAAAGGTGGGCTCCCGCCAGCCCTGCGACCCGGGGGCTCCGTGCTGCCGGCCCTGCTGCCACAAGTGAAGGCAGGCTCCGTGCCTCCCTCCCGCTGCCACCGTGGGTGCAAGCGGGCTCCGTGCCTCCCTCCCTCTGGCACCGCGGGGCAGCACCAGGTCAGGGCGAGCAATCCCGCAATTCCTTACTACAGTAATTTCACGACTATAAGGCGCACCCTTTTGACTAAAATTTTTCCCCAAACCCGGAAGTGCGCCTTATAGTCCGGTGCG